>JARHVA010002342.1:2007500-2282500 GCA_037957365.1 Torreya grandis | reverse complement strand
TGAACTCATCCAAGTGGTCCTAATATGAGTGACTCTTGATCCAATTTTACTCATTTTCTACCACCTACATCTAGCTCCAAGCCTGGATAGTATTGTTAAAAGCTAAATATCTTAATCCTTCTATTACTTTGCATAATTAAAAAGTGTCACTAATAAATCAGATTATGTCTATTATATTTAGATGTGTGTTTATTACTATATTACTTATACTCTAAATTAGTTCAAAGTAATATCTTTTTACCTACACATAATCAAAATAATGTAAAACAATAACCAATGAATATGTTTTGATGTGCCAAAATTATATTGCGCTATGTTATAATTCTAATTTTTTTATGCAATGTGTTGTTAGATGTTGCATAGTCTTATGTCTTCACTTTCCTGAATTTATGGGTACAAAATATGATTTAATATCTTCTTCTCTTGACCTATTTCGACTCAAACTCACAATGATAAAAAACAAAAATAGGTTATGGGTCATGCAACTGGAGATCTAGCTACATATCACATAAGCTTAGAATTAGACCTTATGTAGTTATAGTGTCATGTAAATGGAATATTGAGCAAGAACTTTAAACTCTTATTTCCTATAAGTGATAATGCAACTATATGAAAATTTTCCCATACCCTATTTTTGTATAGTGGATGATGTCACAATATTTTGAAGTGATGGTAGACCAATGTTGGCTCAATGGGTAGGCTCCCTCTCAAGTGTAGCAAAGGATTTGATAAGTGAAGAATATAAATTAGTGAATGCTCTCCATCTAATGTTCACTTGGTAAATGTTGACCATTTTTTGGTCATTTAGAGTAAAAAATGGGCACCCCCTCTTTTGTGCATAGGTCTTCAATCTATGTTTTGGGGAAAATCATTCATCAAGGTTCCCTGTTAGACCTGTTCCATGAAAAAACCAAGTGTTTACCTCATTTCATTTAACCAAGTGTATTTTGGGTTTGTCAAGGGGAACTACTTCGGCTTTCCAAATGCAATTACTTGGTCCCCATAGTGCATTTTAGGTTTTATAAACCACTTTACTTGTGAAAAGTTTATAAGTAAAGTCACTTACAAAACCTAATTTGGTCTTGCTAGACCAAATCAGGGTCTCCAAATGACTTTACTTATTTTGTCTTATAAGCAGAAGCAATCCAAAAACCTGAATGGGTCAATATAGTTGCAATCAAGTTTGCTGAGGTGTCTTACTCATGAAATTTCATAAGTTGAAGTAGGTCCAAAGTCCAAAGCAGGAGGCATTAGAGACCCTGAAAGGGTCTAGAAGAAACATTCAGGTTTGTCACGAGGCCTTACTTAAGGAACTTTATGAGTAAGTCCTTTCTAAGGACTTGATTTAGTCTAAATGGCTCACAAAGGCAAGGAATTTTCTCGAAGGGCACTTCGACTGCGTGTAGGGTAATTGCAAAATTTATGAAGGGTAAGTGTCTTAGTAGAGGGCACTTGGTCAAGAAAGAGGACTCTTTTCACTTTTATGAAGGGCCATTTTTAAAGTTTTTGAAGGGCACTTACCCTTGCTGAGGGCACTTTTGGATGGGAGAAGCCTTTGTAGAGGGCACTTCAAGAAAGAGAGGATGAATACAAAAGGCTCGAAGGGCACATGCCCTTTTGGAAAAGAAGCAATCAAAGGAAAGAATTTCTTTGGACATTTTGTCTAAAGGAAAGCATAGCACAAAGGCCCACTGAAAGAAAGGAGAAAAGGTAAGCCCAAAAGAGAATTCCTTAGGACAAAATGTCTGAAGGTATTCCTTCAGACATTTTTCTCAAATAAATTCGATATTACCAAAATCTAAGAAGTTGATGAAGGTAGAAGAAAGATGAAAGGAAATCCTTTGGACATTTTGGTCTAAAGGACATGATGAAGACAGGCCCACCCGAAGGAAAAGACAAGGAAAAAAGGAAGAATCGAGTAAATAAATGTGAATATCTACGATCCTGGATAAGTTTGGAAAATAGAAAAGATCAATATGAAGGCCCAAGAAATAACAAGCACTTGAGAACCCAAATGGTTAAAGACAAAAGGGAAAAAGCAAAGGCAAAGGGAAATAACAAAGTAAAAGAAAACAAGGTGGATAACCTAGAACGTGGCCACACAACACAATAAAGTAAAAGCTCAAAATGTTCCAAGTGGCATGACAAGTCAAAAGCACACACCCAAGGACCAACCAAACCAAGGCAAGTGGCACAGGTGTCATTAAAAAGAAGAATAAATGCACTTAGGTGAAATAGTCTCTACTGAAAACCAATAAAAATATTGGTTTTAAAATGATAGAAGGGCAGCTGTGTTTTCATGCCAAGCTTTTAATGTATAGCCAAGTCATGCCCAGGCATTAAAAAAAACATAGTCTAGCCACAACAACTTTAGAATGGCTTTGTCAGTTGCTGGAAGGAGTAACACATACTTTTGTAAGCCAAGGACAACAAAAGCAATAGTTTAGACAACCTACAACATGGTTTCCATATGCAAATCTAGAAAACACAGTAGCAATATGGCCTCTTGTGTCAGTAGATGTTTGACTCAGCATGGGTTTCCTTTCCTAGGGATTTGTCAGCTTCTGCTTCCAACACTCTATATATTATAATTTATCATTTGAGGAAGGGATATCTTAGCTTGTATAGTGAGCCCTACAAATTTTTACCTTGAATCTAAGACAAAGCTTTTACCTTCTTTTGAGTGTTACACTGAGCACACATTTAGGTGTTAGTTTTGTAAAAGTGTGGTGTTTTTCTCTACCTTCATGTGCTAACCCCAACAGTATCTGGTGTTTGTGTTTTCTTCTCTTGTAGGTCATAGGAAGTGTCTAAAGAAGTATAGACAAGTGAGTAGGCTGCATAGTAGTGTGTCTCAGAACACCTTTTGTGCTATTTTTTTCTTCTCTTATCTCTTCACAAGACCCCTTGATGAAACATTATTGCAAAGAAGGTCTCATTTTGAGTGAAGTGTAGGCTAGCTTGTCTTGATTTAAAGTGTATGTCAAATCTGAGCAGGCCATCCATTTGGTGTATCACCACATAGTTTAGGTTTTGATTTCAATATTTTTCTCTCCCTTTTCATCCCCCCAAGTAGTTAGTAGTAGGAAATCTAGGGCCTTAAGGTGCATCAAGGGGAGCTAGCCCCTAATCTAAAGATTCATCCCTCACATTTTCCTCCCACACCAAGAGGGATGTCTCCATTGTGTCCCATGGATGAAGAGAGCTGAGCCTCCCTTTAGAGGGTGAAATCTTCTTCGTCAAATTTTTTTGGCATGCTCAGTGGGACCAATTTTTGTGTCCTACAAGTTTCAAGATTGGTACTGGTCTTGATATTATTAAAAAATACAAAAGGAGCTATATTTAGCACCTGATGACTCCATTCAAGAACCAAGTCTTTGGTTAATGACCAGCCTGACATCCCATGCCAAAGGTCACTACAAGAACTTTTAGGGGTGTCCCTTCTGATTTTATTGAGTTACCTTTGAACTTAACAAAGAGACTGAGATTTGCAAATATCTACCCTTACGTAGGAAGCCATTTTCCTAAGCCAACCATAAAATATACCTACTCAAGGAGACCCCTGTTGAATCCTTTCACAGCCATGGCATCCCCTAGAGCTTTCCCTTTTGCGGCCTTCAATGGTCAAAGTCCCTTGGACCTTCAACAATATGAACCAATTATAGGGACAACTCTCAAAAGTGTTCCTCCCTTTAGTGGAGAGGGCCCAATCACTACTGTTGAGAATATTAGAAACATAAGAAACCTCTGCAACATCCATAATATCACTGAAGAAAATGTAGCCATTAGATTTCTAGCCTTGTCCTTCAAAGAGAAAGTTTTGGACTAGTATGGGACCTTGCATGTGAACTCAATTGGCTCATGGGATGAGTTAAGGACCCTCTTGACCAATAGGTTTGGGGAAAAAAGTGATCATTTGTCTCTAGCTGAGCAATTAACCACCATGAAGAAAGCCCCACATGAGTTTATGCAAGATTTTATCACTAGGTTCCAAAAGACTTGGGATAGGATCCCAATTCTTGTGAGGCCAACCCCAAGCTATGCTTTCCTTTACTACTTGAAGGCCCTGAATAGTGACATCATTGTCATGATACAATCCATGGGTGGAAACACTCTACTCACTGCTTATGAGATAGCCATAGCTGCTAAAAATTGCCTTGTTTAACCAAGAAAGATATCTCCTAGACCTCCTATGCCACTCTTTTCTAATTTATAGCCCTTCGTGCAGCCTGCTTTGCCCACTCTAGCTCCTCTACCTAATCAAGAAAAGCTGACTTCTACCCCTACATATGACATCCATGAATTTAAGAGCCTACTGCAAAGTGTTACCATTAAGTTAGTTGCCCTTAAAAGACAACAAGCTTAGAGTTATAGGCCAAATCAAGGCTACCATCAGTTTGGGCAAGCAAATAGGCCTCCTTTCCATAATTAGAATCGAGGGCAAGGTCAAGTTACACATGTCAAGCCTTATCAAAGCTATAATTCAAATGCCCCTTCATCTTCCAAGGCTCTCATCCACACTAAAAATAATTTGGTGTAGGAGCAACCCAACAATCCACCCTTGGAGCATGGCCAAGAGCAAGTTGTTGATGCTAGTGAGCTAATAAATCAAAGCATAAATGCACAAGGTGATCAGGCAACCCAATTCTCAAATTTTGAGATGTCATCACAACTTGGGATAGACAACGGGCAGTCTCAATCTGATTCCATTCTCATGAATTACTTGGAAAGAGAGTTTTATGTAGTCGACTATGTGGGGAGCACAAGTAATCAGAATGTTAGTGTTGCATCCAACACCAGGTCCAAAAGGAGATACATTGAAGAAGCTCAAGTAACCACTCAAACACCTACTTTGCCTCCTTCACCCAATCAAGTAGGGAGTGTACCTGAAACAACCCCAAGAGCACAAACAAATCAAAAGTTTCCTAATTTTAGGCCAACAGTTGCAGCTTCAGCTCCTCAAGTTACACCATAGGTTACGAATGTTCCCATGGAGAACTCTAAAGGGGGAAATCCTTCAATAAATGTGGTAGAATAAATGAAGAAGTTGCACATGAAAATATCATTATGGGATTCTTTCATACTACCGGGACAAAAAGATATACTCCAAAAGGAATTGTAAGAGTTGGGTGAGCAAGTTGTCCTAACAAGAAATGATAATGTGTTGGTAGTAAATGGGGCTCCCCCCATGGCTGGTCAATCAAAGAAAGATGAGAAGGTCCACCTCATCTATTTATCCTTGATTATTGGTGATTTCTTGGTACATAATTATATCACTGATAGTGGAGTAAGCACCTCAATTATGCCCAAATGCATAGTTGATAAGCTAGGCCTCAAGTATGATCAAATGACCAAAGGAGTTCTACAGTTAGATGGATCACCAGTTAAGACATTGGGAGTCACAAGAGGCTTGAATCTGACTCTTTATGCATGTCTGACCTTCTCAATTCCCTATGATGTGGTAGTGGTAGACGTTCCTCTTTACTTCGCTCTTTGTTTGTCAATAAATTTCACATCCAAGATAGGTGGATACTTGGTAGCCAATTGGTCTTGCATGGTTTTCAGGACAAAGTATGGAACTAAAGTGAAGATTGAGTCAGAGCCCATCCAAAAGTATCACCTAGAGTCATACTCACCCAAAGTGGTAAATGTGAACTATGCAATCATTGATAAAGAAGAGCTCCATATGGATCAATCTCCATCATCTTCCCTTATGGGAATTGTTGACTTAATCCTAGATGAATGGGGAAATGACAACTTTGAGCATGATCCTTACAATTTCATTGAAGAAGATAGTCTTGGAGTCTACTACATGCATGAGAAAGATGATTTCATGCCAAAATTAGAGAAGACAGACCAAGAGGACTATGGTTTGTGGTAGTTGTTCTTTGATGGATCTAGAAACAAGTTGGGAGCTAGCAGTGGGGCATTATTGGTTTCACCTTCAAAGGATAAATACTTCTCAACTTTTAGGTTTTGGTTCTCCTGCACTTGTAACATAGCAAAGTATGAGGCCCTTGTTCATGGCCTAGAATGGGCAAGGAAGAGAAGAATCAAAGAATTGCAGGTGTTTGGAGACAATGAGTTGATTGTGAACCAAGTGAGAGGTCAAAACTTAACCAAGAACTCCTTACTCAAGTCTTACAAGCATAGAGTGTGGGAACTTGTAGATAACTTTATTGCTTTCAACATCACTTCGATTCCAAGAGAGGAGAACAAGCATGATGATAGACTAACAATAGTTGGTGCTCAGTTTGACATCCCAAAGGGTATAAGACAAAACAAGAATCAATATGATTTAAAGGTGATTATGAGGCCCTCCATACCAGACAATGTCACAAATTGGCAGGTATTTGAAAGTGACCAAAAAATAACACTTTTCTTGTAAGAAGAAGTTGAGTTTGCCTCCAAAAATTAGTCCAAACTACAACAATAGTATGATGGGTAGATTGTTCAAATAAAGACCAATAGGCTTCCCAAAGGTTTGGTAACTCTTGAGAGCATTTTCAACAAAGATGACCAACTCAAGAGAGACAAAGCAAGAATGTCAGCCAAGAAGGAAAATTATGAAAGGGTAGAGATCTACAAGGATAAGTTGTTTACACTTGGGAAGGTGTGTACCAATAAAGAAAAGCATGCTTTCATTATGTTATGTCAAGATTTTGCTGATGTCTTCGCTTGGGAGTATGGTGATTTGAAGGGCTTTGATCCAAGCTTGGCCCAACACACCATTGAGCTGGAGGATGGTGCCAAACCCATCAACCAAAAACAAAGGCAAATCAATCCAAATATTGAGCCTTTCATGAGGAAGGAGCTCACCAAACTGATCGAGTCCAAGATCATTTTCCCTATCAAACACTCTTCTTGGCTAGCCAATTTGGTCCCTATTAGGAATAAGAATGGAGAAGTTAAATTGTGTGTAGATTTTAGAGACTTGAATAGAGTCTCATTGAGAGATCACTATCCCCTTCCAAGTATGAAGCAAATTCTTCAGATGGTGACAGGTAGTGAAAGGTTCTCTCTCCTAGATGGCTACTCTAGGTACAATTAAATCCTAGTGCAAGAATGTGTCAATACAAGATAGCCTTCATCACCAAGTGGGTAACATATGCCTATAGGAAGATGCCATTTGAATTGTCAAATGCTAGAGCTACCTTCCAACATACTATGGACATGGATTTCTAAGGTTTGATTAATCACATTGTGCTGGTTTATCTTGATGATGCGACAATATTCTCCAAGGAGGAAAGTGAACACTTGAAGCACCTGAGGCAAATCTTTGAAAGGTGTAGAGAGTTTGGGATCTCTCTCAACCCAAAGAAATGTGTGTTTTTCATCCACAAAGGCAAGCTCTTGGGCCATGTCATTTTGAAGGAAGGCTTGTCCATTGATCTAGAGAGGGTGAATGCCATCTTAGCATTATCCTTGCCTAAGCACAAGAAGGGCCTAAAAAGTTTTTTTAGTAAGATAAATTTCTTTAAGAGATTCATTCCTAACTTTGTTGAGCTTGTCAAGCCACTAACTTCTATTCTAAGAAGGATGAGACATTCACATGGACAACAAGAAGAAGAGAAAGCTTTGAAGGCATCAAACAAGCTATTGCCCAAGCTCCTACCTTAGCTAGTCCAAACTTATCCAAGGACTTAAATCTATACACCTTTGGAAATGAAGAGGTAATCTCTGCTATGCTCACTCAAGTAAATGGTGAGAATTTAGAATAGCCTCTTGTTTTTTTCAACCACGATTTGGAAGGCTATGAGGTTAGATACACATATGTTTAGAAGCAGGTGCTTACAATTATATGAAGTCTGAAGAAGTTTAGACATATGTTGTCTAGTAGTAAATTTCACATCATGGTGCCACATCCTAGTGTAAATGGCTTCTTGATGAACTGAGACTTGAATGAGAAAAGGGCTAGTTGGATCACCAAAGTAATGGAGTATGACATAGAGATCAAGACCACCAAGATGGTAAGAGGAAGAGGGTTATGTGAACACCTTGCTACAGACTTGAAAGAGTTAAAGGAGGATGTTTTAGTACTCCATGATGAACCTATAGTAGTTATACCTACAGTCATGAAGAGCTGGGCACAAGACATGGTTCATTTCTTTCGAACTGGTGAGCATCCACAAGGTCATGATAGGACCAAGAAGAGGTATTTTAGACTCCAATCTCTTCTTTATGTCCTATTTGATGGAGTGTTATTGAGAAAATACTTTTCAAGGGTGCTCTTGAGATGCATTTATTCAGACCAAGTTGACAAGGTACTGTCTGAGTTCCATGATGGACTAGCTGGTGGCCACTTTGCTCCTAATACCACAGCTGCAAGGATTATGAGGGCTAGTTACTTTTGGCCAAATTTGTTTAAAGACACTCATTATTGGGTGAGGAAATGTCAAAAATGTGCCTTCTTTGATGGGAAACAATCGTTGGATACCATGCCTTTTCATCCTATTCAGGTGGAACAACCATTCATGTAATGGGGGTTAGACTTCATAGGGTTGATCAATCCTCCTTGTAGTGTTGGCCACAAGTGGGTTTTGACTACCACAGATTATTTCACAAGGTGGGTAGAGGTTGTAGCTTTGAAAGAGGCCAATGAGAGTGTAGTCCTAGACTTCTATGAAGGCATAGTGATAAGATTTGGGGTCCCAACCACAATCATTTCAGACAATGCATTAGCTTTCTTGGGAACAAAGGCAAGTGAGTGCGCATTGAAGTATGGCATCTATCTTAGAACTTCTTCCAACTACTATCCATAAGGAAATGGGTTGGCCAAGTCCACAAATAAGAATTTGATTAGGATCATAAAGAGGATAATGGAGGAAAATCAAAGGACTTAGCATGCCTAATTGAAGACAAATCTTTGGGCAGATAGGATCACTCCAAAGAGGGAAATTGGGAATTCACCATACACACTTGTGTATGTAAGGGAAGCTAGACTTCCTATCTCACTTGAGTTACTAGCCTTGGATCTTGCCCATTAGTTGCAATTGATGGAGAGTGATAGCTTGGAAGTTAGGTATTGTGAGCTAATGGAGCTTCAAGAAGTGAGAGACCAAACCATGGATGCCATGACCAGTCGCCAACAACAAAAAAAGAAGAATTTTGACAAAATGTCTATGCCAAGGAGATTCTCGGAAGGTGACATTGTCTTGAAGTGGGATGAGGACTGAGCCAAGCTTGTAAGGCACATGAAGTTTGATGCTTTATGGAGTGGCCCATATGTCATCATCCAATGCAAGCAACATAATGCTTTCCAACTATCCAAGTTGGATGGTGAAAAACTACATATTCCAATCAATGGGATATACCTTTAGCATTATCACTAAGTTTCTTTTGTCATGTACATCATTTTCCTTATTTTTCCTCATTTTCCCTAAGTGCTATTACACAAGTTTGTTGTTTTTTTACCTTTGTTGCATGTTGTTTTTCCTTGTTGTTTGAGGTAAAGCTTTGTTGGCTCAAGGGTCTTTATAAGGATATTTTAACATGCTTAAGATGCATTCTAATTCCATGCCCAATGGAATTTGAGGCTACCAGTCTTCCTAGGCATAATAGGCACGTTATCCTTATGAATCACCAATTTGTTGACCATTTTTGGTCATTTAGAGTAAAAAATGGGCACCCCCTCTTTTGTGCATAAGTCTTTAATCCATGTTTTGGCTAAAATCATTCATCAAGGTTCCCTATCAGACCTATTCCATGAAAAACCAAGTGTTTACCTCATTTTGTTTAACCAAATATATTTCAAGTTTGTCAAGGGGAACTACTTCAGACTTTCCAAATGCAATTACTTGGTCCCCATAGTGCATTCTAGGTTTTGTAAACCACTTTACCTGTGAAAAGTTCATAAGTAAAGTCACTTGCAAAACCTGATTTGGTCTTTCTAGACCAAATCAGGTTCTCCAAATGACTTTGCTTATTTTATCTTATAAGCAAAAGCAATCTAGAAAATTGAATGAGTCAAGACAGTTGCAATCAGGTTTGCTGAGGGGTCTTACTCATGAAATTTCATAAGTTAGAGCAGGTCCAAAGTCCAAAGCATGAGGCAGTGGAGAACCTAAAAGGGTCTAGAAGAAACATTCAGGTTTGTCAAGAGGCCTTAAGGAACTTTATGAGTAAGTTCTTTCTAAGGACTTGATTTAGTCTAAGAGGCTTGCAAAGGAAAGAAAATTCCTCAGAGGGCACTTTGACTACGTGTAGGGAAATTGCAAAAGTTCTGAAGGGTAAGTGTCTTTGTGAAGGGCACTTGGTCAAGAAAGATCACTCTTTTATCTTTTCCAAATGGTCATTTTCAAAGTTTCTGAAGGGCACCTGACCTTATTGAGTGCACTTTTGGATGAGAGAAGCCTTTATGGTGGGCACTTTAAGAAAGAGAGGATGAAGACAGAAGGTTTCAAGGAAATCACAACACAAAGGCTCATCGAAAGAAAGGAGCAAAGGCAAGCCCAAAAGAGAATTCCTTCAAACAAAATGTTTGAAGTGAAGGATTTCCTTTATCTTTCTTTTGCCTTCATTAGCCTTCAAGGTTTTGGTAATGTCAAATTTCTTCAGACAAAATGTTTGAAGGAATTCCTTCAAACATTTTGTCTGAAGAAATTTGACATTACCAAAACCCTAAAGGCCAATGAAGGCAAAAGAAAGATGAAAGGAAATCCTTCAGACATTTTGTCCAAAGAACATGGTGAAGATAATCCTGCCCAAAGGAAAAGACAAGGAAAAAGGGAAGAAGCGAGCAAAGAAATGCAAAGACCCGAGAACCCATATAAGTTCAAAAAATGGAAAAGATCAATATGAAGGCCCGAGAAATAACAAGTGCCTGAGAACCTGAATGGTTAAAGACAAAAGGGAAAAAGCTAAGGCAAGGAGAAATAACAAAGTAAAATAAAACAAGGTGGATAACCCAGAACGTGGCCATGCAACACAATAAAGTAAAAGCTCAAAATGTTCTAAGTGGCATGACAAGTCAAAAGCACATACCTAAGGACCAACCAAACCAAGGCAAGTGGCATAGGTGTCATTAGCAAGAAGAGGAAATTCACTTACGTGAAATAGTCTCTATTAAAAACCAATGTGATTTTTGAATGATAGAAGGGCAATCGTGTTTTCATGCTAAACTTTTAATGTGTAGCCAAGTCATGTCCAAGCATTGAAGAAAACATAATCCAACCACAACAACTTTAGAATGGCTTTGTCAGTTGCTGGAAGGAGTAACACATACTTTTGTAGGCCAAGGACAAGAAAGGTGATGGTTTGGACAACCTACAACATGGTTTCCATATGTAAATCTATAAAATAAGGTAACAGTATGGCATCTTATCTCAGCCAATGTTTGACTCAGCATGGGTTTCCTTTCTTAGGGACTTGTCAGCTTCTAGTTCCAGCACTTTCTATATTGTAATTTCTCATTTGAAGAGGGGATCTCTCAGCTTGTATGGCAAAGCCCTGCAAAATTTTACCTTAAATCTAAGACAAAGGTTTTACCTTCTTTTGAGTGTTGCACTGAGCACACATTTGGGTGTTAGTTTTTTGAAAGTGTGGTCTCGTTCTCTACCTTTATGTGCTAACCCCAATAATATCTAGTGTTTGTGTTTTCTTCTCTTGTAGGTCACAAGAAGTGTCTGAAGAAGTATAGGCAAGTGAATAGGTTGCATAATAGTGTGTCTCAGAACACCTTTTATGCTAGTTTTTTCCTCTCTTATCTCTCCACAGGACCCCTTGTTGAAACATTATTGCAAAATAAGGTCTTATTTTGATTGAAGCGTAGGCTAGTTTGTCTTGATTTAAAGTGTATGCCAAAGTTGAGTAGACCATCCATTTGGTGCATCACCACGTAGTTTAGGTTATGATTTCAGTATTTTTCTCTCCCTTTTCACCCCCCCAAGTAGTTAGTAGTAAGAAATCTAGGGCCTTAAGGTGCATCAAGGGGAGATAGCCCCTAATTTAGAGATTCATCCCTCATGTTTTCCACCCACAATAAGAGGTATTTCTCCATTGTGTCACATGGATGAAAAGAAATGAGCCTTCCTTTAGAAGGTGCAATCTACCACATCAATAGTAAATGAATATGAATGATTTGTATATATATAAGACTCCTTAGGATATGACATGTACTATGGCTGACCATGGAAGTGTGATATGTGAATTCAAAGGTGCAAGAAATCATGCAAAATAAAAGGACCCAAAATAATGCACAAAATAGTTTTAGAGGTACACCTATAGCTACCAAATCCATCTCGTGAGAGATAAATGTCAAAAATGGGTGAAAGTAACTCATAAGATAGATAAATAAAGCTTGCAAGTATAATTGGGTGAATTTTGAAGGCATCTAGAAGACTCAAATGTTAGAGAGAGAGTAGTATAGGGTAGGAAATGTCCTAAAAATAGCCAAATACAAACTAGTGGTCCAAATGTGTAAAAATGGTTAAAATGCACTATAGGAAAGTGTAATGTACCAAAATTAAATGCCTACAATTTGTAGGATTCTTAGATAAGTGTGTATAACTCTTTATAAGGCTTGATGATTATGCGCTAGATAAATGGCTTGTAAGAGATCTGATTCAATAGGAGACATTCATTTTGGTAAATGGTTGAGGATAAATTTATATATAAAGGGCTCTCTAGAAAACTCTATACATAGCTCAAACATGGGGAATAGTGATTAGAGAAAATTAAGGTGTGGGGAGTCATGCCAAGGCAAAATGGACCCTCAAAAATAATAAGGATAGAATAAAAAACTGTTGATTTTAACCTAGGTGGAAAAAATCTCAAAATGGATATCATGCTAAATAAATAATGGATGACTAGGATCTTGAAGATGTCAACAAATAGATCCGAGATGAACATGAGGAAATCTATACAGATTCAAACCGAAGAGACTCTGATGTGAGCATAAAGGTGTTTAAAACTATCCAAATGTACACAAGTTTACCAAGTGTGGAAATGCATGACAAAGATGCAATGGAAAAAGGTATTGTACCAAAATTAGATGTCTAAAAAGTACCCCACTTTGATGTGCATGCTACACGAATGCATGTGTGTGTTAAAGTAAAATAATATTTGAAACACATACCAGTACTTGTCTAAGGGAAAGAAGGATGAAAAATTTAGATGCTTGGGATAGGATCCACTCATTGTGTTAGAAAAATCCTAATGAATTTGGATTGTACTTGCAAACAATTGTGAATCTACATAAGTATTCAATGTCTCGATACATCGATGTGAATATAGGAACAATAATAATTACACACACACACACACACACACACACACACACACACACACACACACACACACACACACACACACACACACACACACACACACACACACACACACACACACACACACACACACACACACACACATCATTCCCACATTTTGAAATTTGAAACTTTTCAAGTGTTCTAAGGTACTAACAAGTTTATGAGGTATCTCTAAAACCTTGGAATTTAGAACAAGTCCCCACACCTTCACTCCTCTTTTTGACCATGTAAGCATGTATTTGGTGCTTCTTATTACTTTCTAATGTTTCTTTTCCAATGTATTTCATTTGAATAATTTGGATGTAAAATATCTGGGTATATGCCCCCCATTTAAGGTGAGGAATTGTACAAGTTCATATAATCACCTTCCTAAAAAGAAATAATTTTGTATCACATGTTAACATGAAATATATCCAAAACTATTAAAATCACTTTTTTTTAAATGTTTGTATATACATGCATGTAACTATAAAAAAAATCATCATATAAATCTTGATGGTAAGATGCATACTTATGTAAGGACGAGATAGTGAGGGGAAAACAATATGCCCCAATATAACTTGGTGATGGGGAATAAAGTTGTGCCTCAATGTGGTAAGATAGGGAAGTACATAGTGTACATAGATAATGTCATGTGACTAGGTGTAAGTAACATAATGTAATGCCTTGATATATCACCAATGTAAGATTAATAGATAAATGGGCGAAGTAAGCACTACATGTGAAAGATATGGATAATAAGATCTAGGAGATAGGTAAGGGTTTGATGGCCCCAATGACATGATAATATTTATATAACATCAATGAAGCTCATAATATAAATAAGGGTATGATGCCTCCTATGGCATGATAAATTATAAATAGTATCAATGAAGTTCAAATAATAGGTAAGTGTATGAGTCCCCCTATGGTAAGATGAGGTAGGGACAAAGGATATTCCTCAAATGTCATAATGTGCCACTAGGTAGGCTAGAAACATAAGTGAAGAACACACATAATAGTAGTAGTTTTCCCCAATAGATGCATGGTAAAGACCATGGTAACATAAGAAACAAACACATCATATCTCAAGTAATAACATACATGATATGGATCATGGCACCAATCATGGTATGACACATATAAAAGGCAATTTAATCAGGTATAACAGTAAAATAATGCATATAACAGACAACCATCCATAGGGGATTAACTAAGGTTGCAATAAATATGATGTGCATGCATATTTTGAGTTTATTAATTTGCTAGAATTATAATCGATATAATAGGGAGTATTTAGGTGTTATGGGGTTTTTAAATACTATTTGGGGTAGGTATTGAAGGGTGGGGCCTAATGCTAGGAAAAGGTAGTGATATCTACCACATACACATGTTAGGAGTCTACCATGTATATATAAATATATTTAAAACAAGGTATCTTTTTTACCAAATTCACTCCCCCCCACCATAATTTTTTCCCACATATCTACAAGTATGACAAAAATATATGAGAGATGATTACAAAGTGCAGGAAAATCATCGAGTAGAGTGCAAGGGAAAGTGTGGAGTAAAGATATATTTAGTATCAAATGTTATGCAAATCTTACATCATTATTACCATTTCCATAACACTAGGCTTGGTATAATTTTTTGAGTTTCAGAGGATCACCAGGGTTTCAGTCCCCTTAACACAAGGGTTTAACACCATAGTTTCAAAGGATTTGCATGAAGTACCTAAGTTGAAACACAAAGAATATCTGAGGTTGTGTTTACCTCAACAACATTTGAATTTAATGTTAGATTATCATTCTATTCATATTTTTAATGGCTATTCCCACATGGCTTGAGCTCTATCTCTTGTATTATCAGTAAAAAGTATTTTTTTAAATAAAAACTTTTATTCACCTATTTTGGACCCCCTTCTTCCACATTTCCCCTCTCTTTTCTAGTACAAACACAATGCAATATGTCTGGTTAACATTTGGGTGTTCTATGGTTATGAACACATCCATATTGGATGTTATTTTGTTTATGTCGATCAAAAACTAATAGATGTTGATGTCAAATGATGAATAATAGCTGTCTATAGGTGATGCCTACCAATATCTTATGGTGTTCCTTTGTGATTAATACTGCAATCTTATGTCTCCTTAGGTGTTTAATAAGAATACAACATGATTATGTTATTTTAGGTCACCTTTTACTTGTTTAGGAGTATGTTCCTGTCACATTCTAGTATGTATGGATATGAATTTTTTATTATGTTTATTAAAATTATGAAGTATATAGTCAATGAATTGATGGGAGGATTTATTGTGTATTTATAGGAACTAGTATGGACAAAAAATACTTATTATGAATTACAGTTTCTTCCCTTCCAAATAGTGATGAATTCAAGTATGTGTATATTTTATATGACCCTCATAGTAATTAAATACAATTTAAAACATATTAATTAATAAATGAGAACAAACTCAATACCACATATTAAAAATTACATATTGATGGTTTGTGTGTGACCTTCATATGTGGGGTTGTTATGGTTTGGGTGGAAACTAATTATCAATTAATTTACAATTAGATACAATCAATGATCATAAGTTGATTGAATAACATGACAAAGCAATATCCCTCATTGAATAATTTGTCAAAGTGAAGGTAGAATATAATAGCAATATTTATGATATTAAACAAAAGGCAATGTGAACCCATACCCCAAGTGACAAAAGTTCAATATCAAAGTAAGAACAAATAGAGGAAAAATCCCATGATGAGTTAGAAATAAAAGTGCACATTCATGCATGTCATTATGAGACAAATAGGGGTTCTAATGTATATTATTCAATAAATATTGCCTAGAGAATGGTTATTTTTATGTTCATAGGCATTTTATATGTCCTCTATGTAATTCTAGGATTTATGTTAGGGCATGTTAGGGTATATTGCAAGGGGAAGTTTTGATTTAGAAACTATGATTTATGTGGTAGAGTTACAAAAATTATGTTTGTAAGGTTATAGTTATTTTTTTCTTATATAAATAGGATGTTACATTTAGCATTTTATCAATTTTTAGTTCTTTATCTATACTTATAGGGAATTATATTTATACATCTTATTTTATCATGATGTATAGTTCCTATATTCTTCTTGTAGTTCTGGAATTTTCATAAATACAAATGTATGCTTTGTTATTTTATCTTGTTTGTGGAAACACCTAATTTTTTACAAGATCTTTTATGTTGTATCTAATCACCTGTTTTATCACACTTGGTCCACTATGTGTGTTTTGCTATTTTTTGACACATTTCAACCCACATTAAACTTTATTTGGCCTTGTTTCATTCTAATGGTCTCAACCTATTTTATTATAAGCATTTGGATCCTAATTATTCACTTTATGAGTAGCTTTCCATTTATTCTCCATCAAATATATCCCCTACCTTTTTATAGGTATTTACAACTTAGCCTAAGTCCTCGCACCTTAAATTTCACTTATTGCATTCTTCTATGGTCGACCATTGCATGTCTTGACCTAGAGATCTCTATCTATACAAAGTCATCCCTAGTCATTTACCAAGTATCAAGACAACTATTAATTCTCCTAAGTTATTGGGATACACCTTCTTCCTATCTATTACTAAACTTATCAAGGATCCTACACATTAAGCCAACATTAATTCTTCATCATATTCAAGTCTTATGTCGTCACCTTATTGTACCAAAATAGGGTTTATCAAATGTTCATGTAGTTTCAATGGATTTAATTAGGAAGAGAATGTGGAGACTTTCTCTTATTTAAAATTCACTCTCTCACACAAAATAACTACATTGCCTCTAATTCCAAGTACATGGGATATATTGTTATAACTTATCAATGGGTAATCAAGTCAACAAACCTTAATCACAATTTTCTTGTTACTATTTTCAAGGTTAGGTCAAGGAGTGAAAGAGAAAATATTCAATGCATTCCACCCATAATTTTTTCATAGCATCTACACAACCGTACATGACATATGGTAATGCACCTCTCTAGAAAAATCTATAATTAGAAATAAAGTTGAGATAAATTTGGTGCCAGAATATAGATTCAATAGTAATAGAGGTATAATTTCAACAAGCCATCAAATTTGATCTAATGCAGTGATGCAGTCAAATTGTACACAAAGTAGCATAGTCACATTTATATCTTAAATTTAGATTCAAAAATTCAAAATAAAACTCAAGTGTGTCAAATTCAAACCTTATCTATCTTTTCATTATTATTACTTATTCAATTATTTGTTTGTAATGTTTTCTGGTAGGTTTGACTATTATAGACACATAATTATGGTCACAGGTACTTGACAATGTTAATTCTTGACACATCCTAAACCACATGAAGTGTGCCCAATTACATGATTTTTATTTATCTTTTCTTTAAGCCATTTATGTACATGCAAGTTTGACCATTTGTTTACCATCATTACTACATATAAATTCCAAAGACAAACGCTCAAACTACTTCATACTAACCTTAGATTATCTCTAGCTAAGGACAATTATCCCTGATTTCATGGGACATGTTTGTGTTAGGTGGCCAGGGCTACTGCCATGGCCTAACCACCTAGAGCAGTCACATACCATGCCAACTAATGTCAAGTTTCTAAATTTTAAATTAATTTTTTGGGTCTTCATGTGAGTTTCAGAAGGTTGGCTAAATGAAATCATCAAAATGTTTCTCTATAGATACACATCAAACGTCATTTACTACACCACTTGGTTTTTAGATTACACACTATTGCACATTTGGAAAGTCTTACCTACTCTTCCCAAGTTCAAGGTCATTCACAAGAAGCAGTCATGAGCCAAGTCTAAATAATCTCAAAATAAGTCAATAACTATTATTGTCAAGTATTAAATCCATATTTCTAGCTGCATACACATAGTCAAGGAACACAATTTCAAAATAACACTAGGTGGAAGAACTATGTGGGCTTAATTTCCTTCCTTGGAGTATTAGATACAAAGGTAGTGGTCAATCATAAAATGGGTGATTGGGGTTAAATTATACCATTACAATCCCATCTCTTTTTTCCACCTTTTAAGCTTTCAATATGTCCTAAGGGTTTCAAAGAGAAAATAACAAAAGTAATGAATTTTGTGTGGCACAAATAATATTGTGACATCTAAACCATCTTAGTAGACACATGTATATAAGGCACACTAGTTAGATTTATGTCATGATCAATGTAGATAAGTCCATAATTAACAAACTCTAGCAACCTACATTATTATCCACCTCGAGTGGTTTTGTCCAAGAATATTCTTAGACTCTACGTCCAAACTGTCATTGTCAAAAGTTTGATTTTTTCTATCTTTTCTTACTATTTATCATTCAAAATCAATTGGGAAAGTCCACAGTCAATAGACACAACCAACCTATTTTGTTATCTAAAAAGCATAGACCTGTCCAAAAAAAATTCAGATTATGTTCTTGAGCACGTACAATCTTATCTTCTGGTGATTTCTACTTTCAAATATCTAAAACAGTTAACAAAAATCCCAATTTAAACTAAGTATATTTCTTTTTAATGTTTTCCAAAAATATCATATTTCCATATTTATTAATTTCCAAAATTAAAATTATTAGTTATTGTATATCTTTGGCATTCTAATCTTTATCAAGTTTAACACCTATTAATACAATCTTAATTGTTAAATAAAAAAGAGAGAAAAAGATATTGGCGGGCCATACATTTTTTCTAGTAATGCTTCTTTTGATTTTTTTCCTAGGTTTTGAATTGAATTCATAATTTTTAGAAACTAAAGAGAAATTCTCTTTAACCTCAGGGATTCAGATTGATTTCCTATATTTATTACATAAAAATATTCACATTTGTTGGCTTTCAATTTATTTTTTTCTTTATTTCCCTTCTTTTCTAAAAACTATATTCCAATAGTTTTAAAACCTATAGGGGCTATCATTTTGGGCAAATCGGTCTTCAGTTTTGCCTAAGTCATGGTATGAGGGGTACTAATCAAATATTCAAGCCGTTAAGATAACACTATCTATGAATTTTAGTTTTCATGTAGCTCAGGTACATCATAAATAAATAAGTTTTATTTTTCAGCCATAAGAAGCTTTTGACTATTTGTTTTTGTAGTGCATCAATAAGTGGTTAGCCTCGGGAAGTTAGTCTCAACGAACCTTAAAGATAGAATAGTGTGGCTACAAGATGGTGAAATCCTCTGTAGTTATTACCTTTTTAGGTAGTGTTCACTATTTTATGACCGAGATTAGTATATATGAGAGCTTACAAAGAAGACACACCTTGTTGAATCACGCCCATTGATATCTTTCATTTTTTGATATGATCAATTATCTATTAATATCAGGGGTAGTGCTTGTCATATTTGTTTTATTTGGGTCAAAAAATATTAAATGGATTCTCGATAAGTAACCCATAATGTTGTTCATCCTTTGGACTTTCTCTTCTCTCATAATGTTTTATTTTGGACTGATAAATTCAAAATACATGCTAAAAAGGGCTAGAATGAATATTGGACAATCTCAAGCCTTACTCAAATTACATTGTTGCAAAAATTCTCCTAAAATACAAACATGATTAAGTAATTTTTTTCTAAAATCAAGTATAAATTGGGAACTAGAACAATTTTACATCTCGAATCTTACAAGGTATACTACATAACCTATTTAAAGACTTGTCATGATTATTAAGACTAGTAAAAATAAAGTGGACAAGGTTAATGAAAATGATTTCACTCAATATTTTAATTTCAACCCACATAAAATTGACATATTATTATACATTGAAAGAGATGAACAAAAGAAATCAGTTCAAACCTCTAATTCAATTTCAAGTGTTCTAGTTTTTACTATTGATTTTATTCCTAAATCAACTCCTCCAACTATATATGTGCCATTATCTTTAGGTATGGTGGCATCATATGGATTAGAATAGATTAACATGCATATCTCTACATATGTATCATACACATCTTCTTTGATTACTATGAATGGTCTACCACCAACCTCGCCTAATGTATACTCTCTTGAGAAAACTGTTATAGCCTTACATGCTAAAATGTTACATTTAGAGCAAGGCATATTTAGAGTTAGTCATTCAATGGACTTCCATAATTTACTTCATAATCCTTTGGCACTTGAGATAACATCTTACCCATTACGTACAGGCTTTGTAGCTTATAAGCTACAATTTTATGAAGGTAAAAGTGATCTTGAATAACATCTTAAATCATTCCGTGCAACATGCTTGGATTATGCTTACAATGACACATTATTAAACAAGTGTGTAAATGCTTTAGTTTGAGTTACTATAATAAATTCTATAAATATTAAACTATTGAATTTTATTTAGATTTATAGCATATACATAAACCACAAGTAAAATATAGTAAAATAAAGAAACTAGAGAAATAAATAACAACTTTCAATATAATATGCAAACCTAGCTCAAATATAACTTATATTGATTGTTTAGGCAGATTGTTGATGGAAAATGAACTAAAAACTTCTCTAAACTATGTTGTGCCAAAAAATAGAATTTTGAAATGAACAGGGATAGGGTTGCACTAGGGTGGATAGGGGTGTACTGTAGCCACATCTGTGTTGACTGTGTGATTGGTTTTTTTGTTTGTGTGCCTATACTTGTTTGATGTGGTTGATTGGTTTCCTGTGGGTGTTGTGTTATTACCTAGAATAACCTCCAATAAAAAAACCCTAATTTATTCAAATAAACTAAATAGACATCAAATGCAAAGGAGGGAATTGGGTAAAGAGAATAGTCGAGCTATCTTTAGAAAAACCTACATAATTTGAGTGTTGCCTACATAGCCAAAAAGGGCCTCAAGGCAATGTAGTTATCCCTCCTAGAGTGAGTGCGTGAATATTGATACTTACACTATATGTGATGTGGTGAGAAAATATTATTCATACAACACTATTCATGAGCACTATTTATGAATAGGTGATAGATGATGATGTTGGTGATGAGTCTTATTGATGATGTGGATATACTAGTCACCTTGGTGAGGTGTCAAGGACCCTATTTTTGATGTCACTATTTGCTACTATTTGGCACTATTCTTGATTTTCACTATTGACAATATTCTAGATTACTACTATTCCTAATTGGCACTATTCTAGATTATCACTATTCTTGATGGACACCATTATAGGTTGCAGATGTGGTGTGGGTCTAAATTTTCATGTGAAGAAAATAAAGGATGATCACAATTATGTTCAATCAACCTTTTGGAGGTTAGTGGAAGTGGAAGACAAGCTCTACTATTCCAAATTGGAATCTACTCTCTTTTTGACTAGCCATGTGACAAGCATGAGAGGTTGGTGCATTTTCCTTGGTTCTTGGTAAGTATTCATCCCATGTAGATTTATGGCATGGATTTATTGGTCTTCAATCCAATTTTTTATCATGATTCAACCCAAGTGGAGAATGTGGTGTAACATTTTTGGACTTTGCTCTTTTTTTGCACATGTGAGCCCATGTGGATTGTGGGGCATGGTGTTTTCTTGTCTCACTTCCTTTTTCCTTAATATATTTATGTTTGTATTCATTTTGGGCTAAGGGAGGATATTTTTTATTAGGAAAAGGCTTGGAAATGACTTTATACCTCTTTGGTTAGTGTAGGCCAAGTGTGAATGGTCATGAGGATAGCTTGTTGAAGCTAATCCCTTTGTAATGTTATTTTGAGTTGATTAATGATAAATATATGTATATTCATGTGAGAAGATTATTTTTTGAATCCATTTATATGTTTATGAGATAAATTCATGAGTGAATATTACTATCACATTAATTTTAGGAATGTGTGTGTGAGGGTGAGAGAGTTGTGGCAGGTGGCCACATCAACTAGTATTAGAGCAAGTTTTGAATCCTTGGGAAGAGAGTGTTGAGATGCTAGATTGCATCATTATTTGAATTTTGTTTTTCAAATATGCAAGTTATGAATATGAAGACTTTAAAAAAGAGTGGAGGATTACCACTAAAGAAAGGGTGGGTGAAGAAGTCGAAGACTTGGGATAGATTATTGCAATTGTTGTTGGAGAGATTTGGAGAATGTGAAAATAAAGAAGAGAAAAGATTGGTGTGGGAGATGATGGAATCCCTGATATCTAAGGTGGTTGCATTATATATATATATATATGGCCACATGGAATATTGAAGAGTTCAACCTTAAAGAGTTGCATAAAAGAGAAGATAAGAAAGAGAAGCAAAAAATTGACATGGAAGGCAATGTGAAAGAAGAGGCTCATGAGAAGCCCATTGTTGAAGACCTACTTGTTAAAGATGAAGGATAGGATGAAATTTGCAGCCATGTGGAGCTACAAGGATAAGAAAATTGTAGACATAGAGGGGGTGTTTTGGTCATGATGTAGAATGACCTCAGCATCCCCTTCCAATACACCATGTGCACCTAGAGAATATTCTTCTTCTGTCTACACTTCTAGTTTCTACACACTAGACCCAAAACTATCCTCATCCTCCAAAATCTCATCCATATACCAAAAAATGCATATGTGGGATCCAACCCACCAAAAACCATATTCACAGAATCAAAACTCCCATCCAAAACTGACCTCAACCTCCAAGATGCCTTATCATGCATCTTATTATCCCATGTGAGCTCTAGCCCACCACATGTTGTCCAACTCCTCCAAAATCCCAACTATGACCAATTGTGAATAATCATGAGGATAACTACTTGAAGCTAATCCCTTTGTAATGTTATTTTGAGTTGATTAATGAGAAATCTAAGTATATTCATATGAGAAGATTATTTTTTGAATCCATTTATATGTTTATGAGAGAAATTCATGAGTGAAGATTAATGTCATATTAATTTTATGAATGTGTGTGTGAGGGTGAGAGTTTTGTGGCAGGTGGCCACATCAATATGGATCAAACTATTAAATTTACTTGAATGATTGACAATGAATGTCATTAACCTAAAATAAAATAACTTTAGACTTAGCCTATGACTATTAGAATAAATTATAATTTGAATTGGAAAGATTAGTACCCTTTTATTCATTTTGTAGTATAATTTCCAAATGATTGCCAAGCAGTTGCTAAGTGGACTTGATGTGTTTATATAGGGGTAGATTTAAAATATTTATGTTAACTAATTTTGATAAAAATGTGGGAGGATTGAAATTAAGTGTCTAAATTTTTAAAAGTAATGGTCGGAGATTAGGAGACAAGGCCACACTAGTGGACAAGGCTAGGCTACAACCCTATTTGACCTAGTGCGGTCTTGTCTTAAGAGGATAAATAATGTTGGAACTTGGATGATAGGAATCTATAAGTATAATAGGGATGTTTGAATTATGTTTTCAGTCTTTTCAAGACAGTGAGTAGGATAGTGAAGCTCTCACATAGATTGAAAGTTAACGAAATGGAGAATAGGTTAAGTAAGGTGAGGATGTCAACATTAAACATTGTTAAGCACTTAATGATTAATTTTGAGTATTTAAATTTCCCCTAGTTATAGTGATGCAATGAAATGGAATTAATAGATTAAAGGAGAGGTGAACCTAAGAATGTATACACATTTTTATTTTAGTGTGAAACTTGATTCTGCAAGGTGCCTCAATGCAAAACCTGTAGCAATGCCACTTGAAGTAGTTATTATCGATATTTATAAAATTAAAAACCTAAAGCCTAAAAATTGAAATTTAAAAAGAGAGCTAAAAAATAATAAACTTGAAATAGTATGCAATTAAATTGCCCATGCATATACACCAAGTATATGTGAGCATATACTCAATTAACCATTGGAATGAGTACACATTCATGTCATATGCCCCCATAGTCTAATTTTTTAACCATGTTGTAATTTTAAAAACTATATAATGTCATAAATCTATAATTTGTTATTCACAAGGCCCTAAATTCTCAAGGCAATCACATTGGGATTCCCCCCTTTTGAAATGAATGTAGTTTGCAAATTAATAATCTCAAAAGAGAATTGTACAATATGTGAATGATATAATACGTGGCATGTGTATGATATGTACAATAGCACAAGAGTAAAATTAGAAAATAGAAGTAATGCATGACACAAGAGTAAAAGTAGAAAGTAGAAGTGATGAACAATATGAATCACAACACCATAGAAAAAATCAAGGAGCATACAATTAATGTCACAAAATGTCACGAAATTTTCATAGAATGTCATATATAAGGCGCAAAGGCCACATACAAGGGACATATGAATGTTGCATAAATAAACAAGGCCAAGGGCCACATGCAAATTACATGATGATGCCATAATAAGAACATGTATATGTATATGTTGCACACATAAGGCCAAGGGCCACACACAATAAAAAAGTTATAACTTATCATGCAGTGAAGTAAAAATCTTGAAAAGAAGAATAGAGAAAAATGAGACTAGTCTACATTAACCATCTATATCAATGTCAGTGTTAGTAAATATCATATCCATGTGACATAATGTAAAGTATGAATGATTAGCAAACCATTTGTATTATATATATCTCAACATGGTAAATAGGTTGTGGATAGGTACAACCTGGTGAAGTGTTCATGGATAACAAAGATATGCCCTAATTTAGCAAGGTTACTTGGTAAAAAGGAAAGCCCGACTTTGAAAAACCATGTAATAGTATGTCTTGTATCACACTCACATACCTCATGAAATGTAATGTGTATTGAAAGTAAAATTAAATATGTTATCTGATTAACATGAAATAAATAACTTATGTAAATAAGTGAATTAACAACATAAGAAAATTATTTTGAGGTCCTAATTTTGTATTTTTTGATTTTTTTAGTATTTTTGGAATATATAAATTTTTTAAAATTTTGATCATTTTTTTTTTGAATTTTTAAATATTTGAACTTTTTCAAGATTGGAATTGAAAATATTTTAAAAAGTAATAAGAAGCAAGGCTTACAAAATAAAAGACATGGGATCAATTCAAATAATCTGCAAGAAGGTGCTAAAGAATGACGAGGCAAGAAGGAAGGACAATGATGTAAGTGTAATGGAATCCATAACATGATAGATATGTGATAGTAATAAAGTGGATTGTCATAAAGAATGTGCATTGAAAGAATGGTAGGATGGTTATTTTTCAATTGTTCAAATCGATTTGAAAATCAAGAGGGTAAGTACCCAAAGTTAAAATAAAGCCAAGGGCTATAAAAATGCTCTGATAAAGGATAGAATAAGTAGCAACAAAGTAAACACAAGAAAGATATCTACAATGGAAAATTTACAAGTAGCTAAGAATGAGAAATATAGAATTTTAGTTTTGACAATTAAGTAAATTTCTAACTTGATAGGAACAAGAATTAAGAATAATCA
The DNA here is from genome assembly GCA_037957365.1 of Torreya grandis. Lineage (NCBI taxonomy): Eukaryota > Viridiplantae > Streptophyta > Pinopsida > Cupressales > Taxaceae > Torreya > Torreya grandis. The sequence goes on along the minus strand of JARHVA010002342.1, from coordinate 2,256,878 downwards.
GTTGTAATGTTATTTCTTGCACTTGTAATAGTTGATTCATTATGCATATGTATAGGCTCTGTATCATTGGGATCATACCAATATTAAGTATAATTAAGATTATAATCATCAATGAAATCATCATCATAGAAGAGAATTAATTTATTGGGTTGGGCTTGAAATTATGATATGCCATTTTGATCATCTTTTGTAACTATTTATGAAAAACTCACTGCACCATAAACTGGAGTTGTCTTTTGGACATCATGTTGCTTTTGAATACGTTCTTCACTATTAGGGTCTTGCCTCTTATTCAGAATTAGAGAATGATCATGTATCACTATTTGAATATTAGAAAGGAAAGTATTATCCATTTTGACTTCTTTACTTAAGGGTGTAACTGTAGATTTTGTAGTGTTGACCTTTTATTTTTGCTATATGCATGAAACAAATATAATTATTGATTCCTTAGCAACCATATTTGTACCATTAGAATGTGTAGGAATATTTTGCTTTGTAATTTACTTCATGAGAAACCTTTTCACAAATTTTTTTTCTCGCTTATCTTGAATTTGTTCTTGCAATTGTTATTTTAACAAACTTGCTTTTTCATCTTGTTCTTTTTGTAATCTTGTTTACTCTAAGTTTGCTTTTTGAATATTTTCTTATTGTGAATATCCATTTGTATCCATATTTTGTCTTTGTGTTCTTTTTTCATTATTTTTTAGGATATACAATATAAGTGGGTTGCTTAATTAATTTATCTATTATAGAATCACCATTGTCAATGATACTTTATGTTTTATTCTTCGAATTCAAACAACTATTTGTATGATGCCCATGCAATCTATGATATGCAAAATAATATTTTGATCTCATTAAAGGTGGAATAGAAGGTAATGTAATCAACTTGTTTCAAATAATTTATCTTAAAATCTCACTTGTACTCTTATTAGCCCTTTTTACACTTTTTAAATCAATAATTGTAGATGTATGTTGCTTTTGGGGCATATGATAGCTAGACGGAGATGTAAATACATGATTAACACTAGTATACTCTTGATTCATTGTATATTTATTGTTATTCTCAAGTGATATGAACTAGAATACTGACTTTACTTTTGAAACTCTTATATTGACTTTCTCATTATGATAATTTGATCTTGAAGGGATTTATAAGCACAAACCCTCTATACTTCTAATTGAATATGCATACAAACACTATCAAAAGGAGATATAGAAGAGGAATGTCATTGATTTTAATAATAGCTTGTGATGTTATAAGGGAAGAGGAAGTAAGTTCATCTTTTTTAGTTGATAAAAGAGAAGTGTTATGGCATGGAGGTTCAATATCTACTATTTGTAGAGGAGAGGAGATAACATCATTATTATTAGTATTAATTTTCAATTCAAAGGAAAGAAATATAGGCTTTTGTTCATGATTAATATCATCCTTTTTAGTTTTATTTTATGTATATTTATTTTATTGGAACAAAAGAGATAAAGTGTATTATCAAGGTGGAAATATAAGTTAGGTGTGAAAGGATAAGGTTCCTCCTCTTTGATGGTAGTAGTAATTTAAGAGAGAGTAGATATTCATTTTTAGAATGTTTTTTATGCTCTAAATTAACATTCAAGGAAGAATTTGAAGGAAGATCCTAAGGGGAATTGAAAGGTACATCCAAAAAGAGATCTAGTAGTGAATCTAAAGAGGGAATCAAGGATAAATCAAGAGGTAAATCCAAAGAAAGACCTAGAGGTGAATCTGAAGAGGGATTCAAGGATGAATCAAGAGGTGAATCAAAATAAGGATCCTAGAGGTGAATTCAAAAAAGGATCCAATGATGAATCTAAAGGTAAATCTAAAGAGGGATTGAGAGGTGAATCAAAAGATGGTTGCAAGGATGAGTCAAGAGGTGCATTTTTCTCCTTAAGTTCAATTTGTCTATTCATTTCTATGAATTCTTGTTCCCAAGTTTCATAAAAATCAAACTGTCTATTCATTTCTACATCATAAAAATCATAATCATTGATATATGCTTCTTCCATAAGTTTTTACTTTTGTCTATTTATCCATTAATTATCATAAGTAAAATGCATAACATGAGTAGTGAACAAATTATATAGACAATAAACATCGATAGCATATTTACATTGAATATCAATGATATATATAATGGTTTAAATGCAAAAAGTGCAAAAAATAAAATACTTATTGCTATCAAGTAATTTTGCATGTACAAAAAAAGCTATTAACTATGAATATAATATAAGCAAAAATCAAGGTACAACGGGTGATCCAAGCAAGTGTTTGAATGAGTATGTACACTCTCATATATACTTACTCATTCTAAGAATAGTGTTATCTCAATGTTTCAGAGCACTAACTACAAAGTTAAAACCATATTTTTAGCCCACTATCTTGTCTTCAAGGTATGATGAGAGTAAATTCCCTATGTGATATGATCCTATCAAGTGCACCACAAATCAAACAGCTAAAAAGGATTCATATGATGTAAACAAAGGACCCTAAGTGTTTTTAATATACCATGAGGTATATGGAAACTAAAAGTTATGTATATTGTTATCTAGGGCCTGAATATTAGGACAAATCCCTCACTTCATGATGCTAGTAAATCATGCCACTTCTTAGCCAAAAATGATAACTCTTTATGTAGTTTTACAACTATTGGAACACATTTACTGAATATAAGCAACAAGCAATATAAAATTAAAATAAAAGAAAATTCAAAAGATTTTTGTGTATAGATATCAACCCAAGGTCGAAAGAAAAAGTTTTAGTATCAGATGTTAACCAAGGTGACAAGATAATTTATTCAGTGTTGGATTAAGATCTAAGGTTGAAGAGGATTGGTTTGTGGTATCAAATTTAAATCCAAGGTTGGTTTTTTCTATCAAAGTCAGGAATTTACCAAAATTTGTATGAAATCACAGGACAAAAATCAAATAAACAACAAGCAATGTTCTAAAAAAATTACGAGTTCACTAGAATGTTTAAATGCATTATTTTGAATTAATGCAATAAATGTTATAAACATTAAACTATTGACTTTAATTTAGAATTATAGAATATACATAGTTTAAGTATAAAATACATAAACTAAAATGAGCTATAAATAGTAACTTTCAATAGAATATGCAAACCTATCTAAAATATGACTTGTGCTCACTATGTAAGCATATGGATGATATAAAACAAACTTAAAATATATCTAATTGTGTCATGCTCAAAAATAGAATTCTAAAATGAACATGGATAGGGCTGCATTAGGGTGGATATAGGCACATTATGGCCTTATTTGTTTGATTTCATCCACATCTATGTTGATTGTGTGATTGATTTTTCTATCTATGTACTTGAACCTATTCAATGTGGTTGACTGGTTGAATATGGGTGTTGTGTTGTCACACATAAGAATGTGTAATAATAAAACCCTAGTTCCTACACATAAACCAAATAAGCATTAAAAAGATGTGGAAAAAGGTAAGGGGAATAGTCAAGCTATCTTTAAAAAATATTTTATAAGCTAAGTGTTGCCTACATAGCCCAAAAGGGCCTCAGGCCAATGTAGTTCTCCTTCTTATAGTGAGTGTGTGAATCTTAATACCTGCACTATATGGTTGAAAGTAATAATTTGAATTTAATTCTTGATAATAAATGCCCTTGACTTAAAATAAAAAATCTTCAAATTTGGCCTATGATTATTAGAATCAATTAAAATTTGAATTTGGAAAGATTAGTATCTTTTTATTCAATGTGTAGTAAAATTACCAGATGATTTATAAGTAGTTACTAAGTGGCCTTGATGTGTCAATATAGGCATAGATTTGAAATATTTCCACTAACCAACTTTGCTAAAAGTGTAGGAGGGCCATCATGAAGCACTCAAATTTGTAAATTAACCATTGGAGAGTGGGACACAAAGCCGCATTAGTGGACAAGGTTAGGCTACAACCCTATCTGGCCTAGTGTGGTCTTATCCTTGGAGGATAGAGACTAGTGGAACTTCATTGATAGGAATCTATAAGCATAATAAGGATGTATTAATGATGTTTTCAATATTTGCATGATAGTGATTAGAATAGTGAAGGATCTCACATAGATTATAAGTTAACATAATGGCAAATAGGTCAAGTAAGGTAAGATGTCAAGATTAAACATTTTCTAGCACTTAATGATTAATTTTGAGTGTCTATGAAAATATCTTTCCAAGAAGTTCAAAGACTATGCCTTACGATGGTTCTATGATCTTTCACTTTAATCATTTAGAGTATTCAATCCTTTAGAAGACTAGTTTATAGCACACTTCTTTATCAACATCAGTGAAAAACTATCTTATGCAAAAAATGGTTAACTCAAGCAAGGGTTAAATGAGTCAATCAATGAATATGTTCATCGATACAAAACTATGCTAGCTAAGATGAAAAATTCTATGGCAGATAATGAATTATAAAATATCTTCACACAAATTTTTTTAACACCATTCCATGATTCTATCATGTTTGATAAATTCAAATCTTTTGACGAGTTATGCCATACAGTCAAATAAAGTGAAGTCAAGCTCATATATTTGAACAAGCTCAAATATGCACCAAATGATTCATCTAATTCAAATATCATGTTTCAAATCAAACCAAACTACAAGGTCAAATCTAAGGAAATAAAGAATTAAATAAAAGTAACAGTCATTGTAGTATCACAAGCAAAAAACAAGCTTCAATTAACATTTCCATCAAAGAGGCAAATTGAAGGGTTACCCCAACCTCCTCATGCCTTATTACATAAATTACTTGATTGTAATCTCATATCTCTCCCTCTAACATTAGAGGTTAATATGACCAAGCCTTGACATAAGATATTTGATAGTAATGAATATTGTACCTACCACACATGTATTAGGCATTTTAAAGACAAGTGTTTCAAGTTAAAGCATAAGATACAAGGTCTTATCGATGATAATACTATTGAGCTAAACACACACACTAAGCAAGCTATACCATATCAAAATGATAATGCAAAACTACAAATATTTTTATTAATCAAAATTTAAACCATAATACCATAAATAATTTAAAAAATTAAAAGTACATCATGTGTACAATGCACATCTTCCTCCTGAGACATATGACCATCAATAGACTGTATCATTGGTACATTTACTGACACATCAACACCACATCCTATGGTCACATTTAACAATAGTGAAATCAGTGATGCTGATTTAGATAAACATGCACTCTTTATTTGAGATAATCTCAAAAAATAACCTATACATGGTGTGATGATTATAATGGGTCTCACATACACAATAAAACTCATTCATAAGATTTGGTCGATAGAGAAATATTTACAATATATATCAAAAGTTGTCAAAACATTCGATGATCATACACATAATAATCTTGGGCATATAATGCCACATCTCTATGTTGGTTCAACAATAGTGGCTACTCCATTTTTATTCTTACCAAGCATAGACGTATTTAATATGCTATTAGATTACCCTTGGATATAGAAGCTTTACTTGGTACCATGTACAATACATCATTGTCTCAAGTACACACATTATAATCAAGTATTCCAAGTTTAAGGCATTCGATATTAGTTCCATCTATAGTTAGTGGTAACTCCTCCTCCTCCCCCACCACCAACATAATTGGTTGTGGTACCTATTCAAGAGCATAGTAAAAATATAGTTATGGCATCTATTCAAGAGCATAGTGTAGAATCAATTGTTGCATTATACAAAATATTTCTATATAATCTATACAAAGGAAAGTAATACACCATCATATACAAAAAGCTTCACATAAAAGAGTTACTCAAGATTCAAAGATATCTCAATATTCTATAGTGTGTCCTAAGGCAATATCTCATAAAGCTCAATGTGTTCCACAATGAACTCAGATAATGAGAGCTTATCCTACTATACAACAGATTCCCCCAAGTCTTGCACCTTCTCTACTTACACATCTTATGAAATATTCTATGAGTAATGATCATGATAGTTACACTACAACACTTGATACCTTTTTAGATTCCAAATCATTCACATGCATCACTTTTCATCCATGTAAATTCACCCTCTAATTATATGATACAAACGCACACTATGGTCCTTCCATTGGTGGGATTATAGGCTAGTATCCATTTAAAAATATTAAAAAATATAAAAATATTCAAAGATGTCAACAATACAAATATATTTAAAATACTCTCAAAAAATAAAAATCAGGCTCTGACCATGACATGAATTGCTAGTTTATATCTTTATATATGCTATTTATCACATATTTTGGTATATAACATATTATTTTCTATATAAACATGCATTTCACAAGGTGTATGAGTGTGATGCAAGACACATATTTACATGAATTCTTAGATTTTAGATTCACTTTATCTGGTGGCCATGCCTATGCTAGGGGAATCCAATTATATAGGTTACATTATATCACCTTACATCTTTTCAAAGCCTCTCTACAATGTCAAACTACGTATATTACAAATGTCTTGCTAATTAATCATATCTTACACTGTGTTACATGAATATGTTTCTTTACTATAATGTGACATTGCTACATATGGTTAATGTATACTAATTTTCACTTGTTCCATGCTTATTTGATATTGTTACTTTCTTACATGATAGGATAAACATTGATTGCTTATTATGTATGGCCCTTGGACATTGTGTGAAAATTTATTGATCATCGTTATGAGATTTTCACTTAGAATGTGTAACATTTGAACATGTACCTTATTTATGACATTCTTGATGTCTTTTGTGTGTGGCCCTTATCTTTGTTTATCGTGACATATTCATGTCCATTGTATGTAGCCCTTAGCCTTACTTTGTGACATTGATGACATTTTGTGTTGTGATTTTTGTGCTTGTCGAGCTTGATTAGTGGTCTTATGATGTATATCATAGAGTTTTACTACGTAGTCTACTTTAGAGATCGTTACTTTACTACATGCCTCATTATTATATCTATAAAAAAATGACACTTGTATGCCTCACATTTAATATGTTTCATACATGCTTCAATTAAAATTACAATTCTATGATGAAATATTCCTACATGATTAAATATTTATCACATGATATGGTTAACTCTTCTTTTGAGATGAATGGCCTGAAGGTTACATCCTTCATCTCAAAAGGGGGGCATCACAGTGGGCTTATATTAGAGATCTAAGCCTTGATAAATAGATAAAAAATAGATTTGGAACAGAGTACATGTTTCAAAGATTCAAAGTAATTTAAATATCAAATTCTATAACAAAGTACAAGTTTTCAAAGCTTCAAAGCAATTCAAAAATCAAACAAAAAAATATGGTTACACTAGTATAGATTACATGGGCATATGACATGCATATGCACTCACTCTTAAAAAACTCAAGTTATAGAATCATACACACTTGAATTAATATTCATGGGCATATGCAAAACAATTACAAGAACAAAGTTACAGGTTTCACATACAACTATAATTGAGCATATGGGGGTATGACATTCTATATCATTGGCATAAATTCATAAGTCATGCTACTTTCTCATGCACATTTTTAAAATTAAAAAGTTGCAGTTATAAAAGGCATGATAATTATTTATGCACACATTTTCAAAGCTCATAGTTACAGTTTCAAAGGCATGACACTTGTTCATGCAAATTTTTTAGAGTTCAAAATTATGGTTCACAAAGGCATGATACTTGTTCATGCACACTTTTTCAAATTCTAAGTTACAAATTCATTATGTTCATTTCAATTCAAATCTATTGGAAATGCAGTCTTTATATGGGCATGAATAATCTTCATTCTATTTCGATCATGCAAATAAAATATAGATCCATCTGTAGTGATGTGGTTTGAACCTATTACAAGTAATGTATATTCAAGTTTAGTGACACACCACAACCTTGGAATTACTTATAACGAACCCATTGTGTGGTTACATATTCTATTATGGGTGTGTATGTTCAATTATAATGACACTCAATGACCTTGGCATCACTTATAATGAACCCTTGTGGTTACACCTTCTTTGGATTAGTATTTTAGATAATTTTCCCCATTCATGAGAGTTTAAATATGCATCTTTCTAACTCAAGGGTTTGATTAACTATTCAAAATTGGGGCTTGATGACTCTCAATTGACCAATGGTTAAATTTATTCAAGTGATTTAATGATGGTGCACAATTATCCATCATTAGTTACATATTATAAATCAATTTTATTTCATCTCCAATTAGGTGTACTCCTTTGATCTTCTATTGATTTTTTGATCTTAAAAGTTTTACTTTTTCAAATTTCAAATATGAACAAATGATTATTTAATGTGTTATCATAGGGTTTGCTAAATTTTAGTACCTTGCATAATTGGATTATCCTCTCAAATACAAAGCATGTTGTATATACTCAAGTTTAAATTCTTTCTCGTTTACTCTAGTAATCTCATTACTAGAATAAAGGGGTAGGATGTAGACACATAAATATAGTCACAAGTACTTGAAAATGATAATTGTTCAAACATCATAAAATTATGAATTGTGCCCAAATACATGATTCTTATTCACCATTCTTTTAATCCATATATCTATATGTTGGCTTGACCCTTTGTTTGTCATCTTGATACACAAAAATACCCAAGTCAAATTCTTAAATTGCTTCATACTATCCTCAGATTATCTCTATCCAAGGATACTTGTCCCTAATTTCATGGGATAGGTCCATGCTAGGTAAATAGGGCCAATGTTGTGGGCATGTCCACCTAGAGTGGTCATGTCCTGCATGAAACAATGACTAGTTTCCAAATTTTAAATTAAAATTTTGGGTCCTCCCACACATTTCATAATTTTGGATAAAGAAAATCATCAAAATATTTTCCTTTAGATACACATTAAAGGTCATTAATTACACCACTTGGTTCACACTTAGTTTCTAGCTTACACATATTTTACATTGAGAAAATTTCCCTTATTTTTCCCAAATTCAAGATCATTCACAACTAGTAGCCATGAGCCAAGTCTATAGCATCTTAAAGCAATTTAAGAGATATTATTTTCAAGTATCAAGGCCATATTTATAGTTGCATACACGTAGTCAAAGATCAAATTTTCACAATTACTCTAGGTGGGAGAACTACTTCAGCTTGATTTCCCTCCTTGGATATTGGATACATAGGCATCTGTCAATCATCATGGGGGTGATTTGAGTCAAATTGACCCATTACACTGATCCCTCTTTTTTAAGGTTTTAAGCTTTCAAGGTGATCTTAGGGTTTGAAAGACAAAATATGGAAAAAAACAAATTATGTGTGGCCAAAATAGATTCACATCTCAACCATCTCATCAAACGTAAATGTAGAAGACATGATAGTTAGATTTCTTTCACAGTCAACACATACAAGTCCATAGTCAATAGATTTGAATGGCATACATTGTTGTCTACCTTTAGTGGTCTTGTCCAGGAATATTTTTAGATTATGTTTTAAACTATCACTGTCAGATCTTTTCTTATCAGTTATCAGTCACAATCAACTGGGGCAAGTTTGTAGTTAACATACATGATCGACCTGTGCTATTTTATAGAAAGTGTAGACCTATCCAAAAATAATTTTAGGTTTTGTTCCTTATCTTGAGCATGCACAATCATAGCCTCTGCTAAGTTCCACTTTTAAATATGTTAAATAGTTAACACAAATCCCAATTTGAATAAGTGTATTTCTTCTTAGTGTTTTCCTATAATAGCTCATTTCCATATTAATAAAATTCTAAAATTATAATTATTAGTTGTTGTACATATTTAGCATTTTGATCTCTATCAGGTTTTACTCCTATTAGTACAAACATATTAATTATTAAATAAAAAATAGGGTAAAAAAATTACTATATTTTATTGTTAATTCATAGTTTTCCCTTATTCACTAGTTTTAATTTTTTGTGTATATGGAAATCATGCTTAAACTACAAATAATGAAAACATTTTGGTGAACCCTTCCATTCTTTGAATGCTTACAAATTGTAAGGTTTCACCCTAGGGTTTAATTTATGATTTTAATTTTATAGATTTACATCTTATTTACATGGATCAAACCTTAGCAGATCATTTCCATTCACAATTTTATTCTTTCAAATTTACATCCAATTGTCAAAAATTTGTGCACAGCTTCATTCTTTAAAGGCATACACCTTCTAAGGTTTCCTCCTAGGGTTTTCTTTACATTTAAAATATAAATTTCAAATTTACATCTTGATTGTTCTTATTAAAATTAAAAATCATTAGCCTTACCTTGCTACACATTGTTCACAATTATATCTAATGTCAATTAGGAATCCTACATATACACATCTTACTAGGCAAAGTGCTATATTAAGTGGCACCACTTATGATTTGACCCAACATCCATTATTTTCTACTCATGCTTCAAAATGCCAATCATTGTTTACATTTATACTTGTGTTGATATCAATGCAAATGTTAATGGTCAAAACAAATATGATGGGATAAGGGCCGATCGACACTCGTTAATACTAGGTAAGGGCATGGTGCTATATAGGGAAAGATTTCAAGCTAGGTCAGAACGTGCCCTCTCCCCACCTTTTTATTGAATATGAGATGCCATTATATAGTTATGCTTCTTATAATGACAAAGATGATAATTAAGATATTAAAAAAACTCCTTTTGATGTTGATGAACCAAATCTTAAGGGCATGGAAGAAATTAATTTTGAAAATTATCTTGAAATATTCCCTAAGGAACTTGTTGTTATGGTTTATCCAATTGCCAGAGTATGAAATTAATGATTTAGGGACAAATAACCTACACTTGAGGCTACTCCCATATATCTTTTAAATGTTTACACTCTACTTATTGGAGGCTATAGATCTACATTGGGTAGTGAGGATAGTGTTCCTAGTGCTCATAATCCTTTTATTCCTACACCTAGTCCTACACCTCCTCGGGTTATTTCTTTTATTTCTATTACAGCTAATGATTTTGTGATACCTTCTACTTGTAATACAATGTCTAATGTGCCATCATGTCCTACTTATTATGTTTAATATATCTTGGTCTTGCACATAATGAAGTTACCAATCATGCCTATATTGTTACCAATATTAATCCTACGAATGCACCAATTCCTACACATACGCATGTAAATGGTAATCATGTATCAACTCATAAAACTATTAGTGCATCTCAAGATCCATTTATTCAATAAAATATATATGTAATTGAAACTCACACACCTATCTCAAACATATCAAAATCCTAAACATGTGGTTACATCTTATGACATATCAGAAAACCCATTGGATATTAAGGTTCTTATTCACCTTATGCCTCCTACTTTTTCATTGCCTAAAGTTGACTTATATAGTTGTAAGGGTGACCCTTAATATCACATTAGAGCCTATTTTTCATCTTGATTTAGTTTTTTAAATGATGATTTACATAAGACAACGTTTTTCCTTAGAATTATAAATGACTATGCCTTAGATTGGCTCTACACTCTACCTGTGGGCTTCATGTGTCAATTTAATTATTTTTATGATATATTCCTAGCTCATTTTTCTATAAACATTAGACAAAATTTGATGTTTTCTTAGATTTCTCAGCTCAAACAAATATATAGTGAAAATGTTGTTGACTTTGTTCTTAGATTCAGGACTATGCTCACAAAAGTGTCATATCAGATCCCTAATAGCAAGTTTCAAAGTCTTTTCTCAAATAGTTTGCTTCCACCACTTAAAAGAAAATTTTATGTTCAAAACTTTCCAATATTTTAATGAACTTTACCACATGCTTCACAATTTTGAATTAAAAATTTTAGAGGCCAATATGCTCAAGTATGCATGTATAACCTATACATCTACTACCATTAAATATCAGGGAAACTCAAAATTCAAAGTTAAGACTAATGATGCACCAAATTTTCAAACTAAAAATGAGGCCAAACCCATTAATGTGATTTTGTAACCTCTTAACATGTCGGTCCTAACACCTTCTATGAACATTTGTCAATTCACAAGATAACTTGAACTGCCTCACAAAGTGCTTTGATGCTTACTTGAATGCAACATGGTTACACTACTTGATCATTATCAATTGGATAAAATTCATATTATGCCTAAAGGATATGATACTAACCAATATTATAACCAACATAGATATTCAAGACATTATGACAATCAATTATTCACACTATAACATAAGTTTCAAGATCTCATCAATAACAACACTATTCAAGTTGATGATTATAATTTTACATTGAACGAAGATATCACAACTCCCAATTAACACCTTTAAAATTTTAGTGATGCATTTCAAAATCATGATAGTAAGAAGCAAGACAATGTACATGTGACAAATCCTATAAATCATTTTAATATTCCACATGCACATGAGGTGTATAACATTATTGTTATGGTTTTAAACTTCTAAAAAGCAACACCATCTATTACATTTTATGACCATGATATTTCACATGATGATTCAAAAAATGGTCCTCTCTATAGACATGGTTTTTTTATTCACATCTTGCAATCACACATAGAAATCTAGTTGACATTGGTTCAATCTAAAATCTACTTGCAATGCCATTTATAACTAGTAGAGATTGTACACAATGAGACTTACTTGATATGACTATGATGCTTTAGAGTTATGATAATATTACACATATACTGCTAGGTGGTATTACATTACCAATTATAGTTGGTCCTAAAACCATATTGGCATGGATTTACATAGTGTTGAATACTAATGTTTATAATATTTTACTTAGATGCCCATGGTTGGATCAAATGAGAGTGATACCTTCCATAGCACATCATTGTTTGAAGTTTATGTATAATAAAAAAAAGTACATATGATTCATGGCACAACCTTTGAGTTAACTATCCCATATTTGAAACAACATGATATGTTATCCAAAACACCAAAAAATCAAATCATTCAACCTCATGTGACATATGCTACTATTTCAACACCTTTAATTATGATTCCCATTCCATTCTCTTTTACAGATTCGACATCCTGATTCATAGATCCTAGAGTTTTGAATCCTAAAATTACACCCTCAAGATATATAATGTGTAATCATCTACACCCCAAGATTGATTGACAACCTCTTGAAATGGTTCATATCAAAGCACCTATTCATACTTAAATTTCACCATAATATATATGAACTAATAGGCATGCTTTTCAAGAGGTTACATCGACTTTATGAGCCCACTAACCACATATATTTCTTTGGGATGATGAGTTAGGTTATAAAAATTCTTGAGAATATATTTCTAATTATTTTAGTGATGCATCTGATTCTCCTCTTACAGGCTATCATATTATAGATGAGATCATCGATTATCTATGCTAGCCTATATTTTGATGCTTCATTTATATATCACTATTATACCATAGTTTACTTTTGCATATTTATTTTATGTGTCACACCTTTCTTTTATTTGCCTCCTTTATGTTTGTGCCTCATCTCTCTTCTAGGTTTGACATCTTTTCCCTTACCTCATCTTATGCCAACATTCTTCTAGCCCCTTGGTTTACTTTGCTTATTATGTTGCATTGGCTCTTGTGCCTTAAATTTTTATTCCCATTCTAAACACTTGTGTAAATTGTTCAATGATGAAAACATTTATATTGATACCTTTTATCCCAACAAGCACTAAGTTCTAAGAGAAGTTGTGGGTTATTTAGAATTATATTTTTCTTATTTCTCTCAAAAATTTTCCCCTTGGCTTGATTGCCTTCTTTGACTTGTCTGATTATACCCATTGGATTTTATTTTTACCTGATTGATCTTTCATTTATTCTTCTAGTGTGCACCCCTTAGGCTTCCCTTTACATGATATACTTACTTCTTGTTATAAAAGTATAAATTATAACAACATTAGAAAACATAAAAATAAAAAAAAATGTTTTATCAATGGATACATATGCTTATTCATCTATGCTAGAGGTTTTACATATACATGTTTACACACATGGTTCTCATGATATTATTTGAGTGGATGAGATGTAGGATAGGTAGGTTTTATATGATCATAAACTTTTAGATATTATGCATCTTCTCTCATGCCCACACCATAGGGGGGATTTTCACATTGATGGTATGCCTTACACCTTACAATGTATTTTATGGTATTTGTAGACATCCAATTCTTAGCACCATTTGTGTTGAAATTATCAATCTTACTTGAATTGCACTCAAATGTACATTTTAGGTCAAAATATATAAAACACCCTAAATGGTTCAAACTTGTCACTTATAAGTGTCAATTTTGGTCAAAGTATCCATAAATAGGGTAATGCATTTTATGGGCCAACTAACTTTGATCAGATCATTTCGAGTCAAAATGATAATTTTGCTATTTAATGCTCTAGATCACTCTTTTCTTCTAACTCATTGGTACACATCACATACCTTTGTTATTTGGTGTGGGTAACATCCTAAATGGGAATATAACTCCAACACATCTAACATTTCCTTCCAGTTCCTCTATAGTCAAATTATGACCCAATAATATGACTTTCTGACTATTTTGATTGATTGAGGGCCAATTTTCAAATAATTGCACAAATGTTGATTAACCTTGTTTAAGGCTAATTAATACAAATAAAGATCTTAAGTGGATTTTCCATGATAGTTGTTGAATATTTCTTTTTGAAAATTGATTCCTATTAACTACATCATCAGGTGACATCATTTCTTGGGAAGACATACATAGGCCATAAATGACACAAATATCAAGATTATGGGTCACCCATGCCTAGTTAATGCCTCCCATACCTCTTTAATGCTTATTTATCTTGAGTATATTTATGAGTTTAATTATAAATATTAGGATTATCCATGGCCACACATCTCAATCTTGATATGGATGGTCATGGTTTATCCGAACCAATCTCAAAAATCTATAAATAGAGAGGCCATGGACATGAATAAAAAAGCTTGAATATTGCAAAGTTATAATGTTAAATTATTTCTACAAGGTTTTGCATTTGATCATAGATTTTGCTTGCAAGCTTCATTGATAGGCTAGTTTAGTGATTTGGAATCAAGAGCCTAGGTTTTATGGAGTGTTCTTGAGGCATTGGAGGAGCTTGCCACCATTGTTGACAAAGACAAGGATGCTTGATCAAGGGAGAACATGTTATTGAGCCACATGGGTATGGTGAATCCATTTGGGAAGGTAATATGGTGTTGCTTTCTTTCATTTGTCTCTTGCTATCCTTTGTAATTCCTATAGGAATAGATAGGCTTGGTTAGTTAGTTCTTTATGCATGTTTCATTATTTATGGACTAATACTTGACTAACTTGCTTTGTAATCCTCTCTACATCTTGGCACACCTGATGGGATAAGATGCATATCACACTTGAAGATCATTTTGCAACTCTAAAATATTTATTTAGACCCTTAAAACTCTTACAAATTGATTTTCTAACTTTATTTTGCCATTTTTGTTTGCCACAATTTTACATAGTAATTGATGTCGATAGGTAATACTGACATTGGTTACATAGCTTAACTGATGTCAGGTGGGTAACTGACATTAGTTAGTAAAAGTAACCATCGTCAATTGTAATAACCAACATCTATCACTATATTTTTCTTAAAACACATACCCGAGAGCTATTTTTCCAAAGTTTATTATTTCAAGCTAAAAAGAGCTTCAAAACTAAAGGACATGTTAACATTTTTGATGCAGAACCAAGCTTGACATTTGATAAAAATAAGTTTAAATCACCTTTTTCATGCTTAAAAATTAATTAAAAACTTTGTTTTGGTGTTTTAACAAAGAATTTAGATGTTTTGGTGAATGTTTTCAAAATTTGCAACTAAGACCAAGGGGTCAAATGAACACTACAAAATATTTCATTTGGGCTTAAAATTAAACACACTTGTCAATTCTTGTTTGCAATAGTTGTTTACTTAAGTTTTGTTTGGCAAAAAGAGGAATGTTGCATGTATGCTCTTCCATTGATCCCCTTTAGGGAACCCTTGGAATCAAAAAGCACAATTCCTATTGCAAATAGCCTAGTCTAAGGCTTAAAAATAATGTCATCTAAGGCACTCCCCAAAAACTCATTAAAGTTTGGGTGACCTAGAAAATGACCTTAAATTCTTTCTATTTTATGCTTTCTTTATTTTCATGTAAACTTGGCTTATGAGGGGGACGTCATTACCTCCCATTAGTTCTTTAGGGAAGCTTTGACCTGGGGTTTCACCTCTTAACATTGACTTCATTCGAATCCTTTGGAGTTGCATATGAGACATATCTACATTTGGACATCACACTACACTAAGCGAACAATAAGATGTAGTGGTTGTAAAAAGGACTAGACCTTTTTACAACTAGCCAATGCTATGATTACCTAATTTTTGTGCTTGTCTTTTGCATCATTTGATGTGAAAGTCATTATGCAATTGATTCCCCTATAATGATTAAAACCTTGCTAGTTTAGTAGAACCCACTTTATCGTACCTTGTCAGTTTAGACTTAAGACATTTATTTTTTGTCATTATCTTACTTGGTCTTGATTTGTGTCTAAAACTGCTTGTTAACTCAATAAACTTAACCAAAACACATTTTCCTCAATTTTCTTGAGCAAGGGAGGCATTATGCTGTTCAAATGGAAAATTCATCTTTTCCTTGTTCAAAATGTTATCAAAAGCTTTGTGTCATATCATCCGCTTTGGCACAGTCATGTTGCCCAATTGAGTCTAGATATTTTACCCAATATGTTTAAATCCTTCATTTATAATCCACATTCAAAATTGAACCTTTCTGAGTTCTAAGGGTTGGTGTGTCAAAGTGGGTTCACCATTTGCACACTAGGCTTGTTTCAACTTGGGTTCAATTTTCCATTTGGATTAAAGGTCATTTATTAAGACTCAAAATCATATCATCATACTTGGTGGACTCAAGTCATCTTATGTATCACTCATACTTTGAGTCCTAGAACATATATTATCCTACTAGAATCATGTGGTGACGTTGTGCTGCCTATTTGGTCCTAGATTTATACTTAGTGATTCGCATATGTTTTTACATCTTGAGTTGCTTGGTTCATTTTGTCTTCTTCGTAATCTGGAGAGCTTTCCTTTGAACTTCTAGGGTCAACTTTGCTATATTTTATGGTACGAACATATCACAAAGATGTAGGCTTTGTTATACTAGTTTTCACCTTGGGTCTTTGAGTTACCTTACTCTCTTCTGATTTATATGATTTCAACTTTACCAAAAATTAAGTAAACTCATGAACCAAATATTTAAAATTGTGTGAGGTTTGAAACCACCCTCCCTTATAGTCTCATTGGTATCTTGGTTATTTATTTAAAAGAGAGCCACAATGCACTTTGATTGGTTGCCAAAGCATTGGCCCAAAGTTAGCCAAATATGCAGAACAACTCTATTTAGACATGACTCAAAGGTTCACTCGTAGTGGGGCCTCTTATGGTCTTATTTATGAAGATGAGAAATTATATGATGATCAAGGTAACCCCATTATTTTTGATGATATCCCCATAATAGTAGGATCTAAAGATGATTACAATGGATATCAACCCCAATAAGATCAAGATAAAGCCCTTCTTAGATTAATAGAATCAGGTACTAGACTACCTTTTAATTTTCCTACAAAACAATTACATACCTTAGTTAGAGAAGGAGAACAACAATGAAAAGGAAAGGAAAGGAAATACGAACAGAGTCAAAACCCACAAATCCAAATCTTCTAGATAAGATTGAGATAATAAGTCAATGATATGCATATCAACTTGTCATAGACTTAACTGACGCCCCAGTTGCAACTTCAATTCACAATAATGTTTTGAAAGAACAAGAAAATGTGGTTGAAAGTATGTAACAAATATTGGATGAATAAATTACCATAGTAGATCAAGGTAATCTAAATGAACAGTTAAAGTCATAAGAGACCTTATAAAGTGTTCCATTTGATACAGAACATACATTCTTCAATCATCAAGAACCTCTTATTACTTTACAAACTCAAAAACCCAAACATTCATTTCGAATTAAGGAAATCCCTTAAGATAATTTGGCTAGTTCTTTTCAACCAACCCAAAGATTGGTAAATAAACATAGAAATTTCCAAAATCAACAAAGTGCAAAACAACCAAATTTAGGGAATATTTTACAATCAAAGAACCAATGGCCTATGTTCTCAATGTAAGCAACAAATCAGAAACAAATCATGGATTGAAAGGTATACGATCCCTATATATCCACACAAAACCAAGGGCACATTCCACCCCAACAACAACAAAACTAGGGGCACATTCCACCCCAACAACAACAAAACCAAGGGCATGTTCCATCCCAATAGCAATAAAACTAGGAGCACATTCCACCCCAATAACAACAAAACTAGGGGCACATTCCACCCCAATAACATCTTATCTAATCCAAAAATTCACCAAACATGCAAAAATGGAATTATATGAAGGAAATTGTCCAAAGATTGGAGATGAATAATAGAGTCAAAAAGTACAAATTCAATGAGATATGCCCATATCCATTTGACTTATCTATTCTCCAAAACCCCTTTCCACCTCATTTTGAGGCACCCAAATTTAAAAATTACAAAGGAAAAGGAGATCCATGCAATCACATACAAGTATTCTTCATCCTATGTCAAGAGGTTGCTTACAATAGTGAGTACTTATTATGACTATTCTCATGAAGTTTAGAGGGACAAGCTATTGATTGGATACTTAAAATACCTAAGGGATCAGTTGTGGATTAGAATGACATATCAAAGAAGTTATTTAACCATTTCTCATATAACATAGAACATGAATTGATCGTTGTTGACTTATGCAAAGCTAAGCAATGTGATGGTGAAAGTTTTATTGCATATCTACAAAGGTGGAGAGCATTGGCAGGCCACTTTTAACATAATTTGCTAGACAAATAGTTGATTGATATCTTTACACAAAATTTGCATCCTGAAGTTGTGCATAATCTATGGTTAGCTTGTTCTAACTCATTTGAAGAAACTATTGACAAAGGAGTGCAGATTGAGAAGGCTCTTATTGCTAAAGGCCTTGTTAAGATTTTTGTGTAAGGATAAGCATCTAATCAGACTAAATCACCGACTCAAATAGTCATATAGGATAAGCCTAAGGAATTTAGAAAAAATAAGAAAATGGTTGGAAATGGGGTGTCAAAAACAAGACATGTACAAATGATATAGTCTATGCCTCCTTCAAATGTACAAATAACTCCCCCAAATCCACTACCTACTTTGTAGAGACAACCTCCATGAAGGACATTTCATAACAATTTTAGAGTCTTTAAAAAGTTATGAGAATAGGTTGAAATAGTATTACAAAAGCTCATTGTAGCTAATTTAATTATATGGCTAGTATCAAGGCCATTTCCTCAAGATCAACCAAAACTAGACTGGTACAAAAAGAATGAATGGTGTAACTTTCATCATGTTGCTAGTCACGGTACATATCATTGCATTCAATTATGACATATTATTTAAGACTTTATTGAAAGTGGTGAACTAGAAATTAAGTTGGCCCCTAATCAGGACACAAATTAGGATATGGGAATCTACAAAGACCCCTTTCCTCAACATGATCCACCACCACCAAGAAATAATCAAAATTGTCATAATCAAGGATAGAGGCAAAATAAGAACCAACAATAAGGTTAGAATCATAATGAGCATAATCAAGATCATAATGCCCACACTAATAATGTGGCTTATAACAATGCACCTTACAACTATAATAACACTATGGGATGCATTTCTATAACCCACATTACCACTATTACTATAAACCTGTGTGGCCAATCTCATGATCCTCACAACATAGGATGCATCATAATAGGTTTAACACCCTCTCCCCCTAGTAATACCATGTCAGGTTCACATCATCATGTTGCTACTCCATTTTCATGGGTTACTAATCCTGAACAACATTACCTTTCTTTTAATTATAATAACTGCTTGTCACCTCTAGGTCATGCAATTACAACTAGACACCCATGAATTACCATCCAAGGCCCTTCACCCACTTTTTACATAAAACCCAACGAGAACATTATGCCAATGGTTCCAAAGTTGAATACTATCCCAACAAAGACTAAACTAGTTCAATCCACCATTCAAAGGCCTTATAGTCGAATAGATCAATTAGATAAAACCCCTGCACAAATTTCCATATTAGAACTTTTGTGAACATATAATGTCCATAGAACCATCTTCAACAAACTTTTACAAGAGTCTAATGTGCTTAATGATATAAACCTTAATTAGTTCCAAAACCTAGTTGGACATCTATCTTCATTTTGGCAAATCACATTTGATCAAAAGGACATGTCCACCCTCGACCCAAATCATAATAACCCACTATACATTGAGATAATTATTATAGATCACAAGATCAAGCAGGTTCTTATAGAGAATGGTTCAGGGCTGAACATCTTATCTCTTAAATTAGTATGACGATTGGGCTATATGGATAAAGACATTCAGCTAGAAACTATTACAATCAAGGCTTACGATAATATTGAGAGGGAGTCATCTGGTATAATTTGGTTGCTAGTCATGGTTGGGTCTATTTCTCATCATACATTATTCCATATTATGGATATTGAGCTTCCTTATAACATACTTCTTGGTCATCCTTCGATCCATGAAGTACAGGTAGTTCCATCTACTCTTCACCAATGCCTTAAGTTTCCCCATGAAGGGATCAAGGTTACTATTCCCACTGATCAACAACCATATCAATACTACAAGCATCTTGAAGCAGAGTTTCGTAATTATAACTATTGCCCAGGTTCTAAATTTTGATCAATTTGAATAATTTGTGCATAATGTGCTTAATCATGCTTAAGAGATAATTAACCCAAATCAAGGCCTAATTAATAATTTCATGAAAACTTGTTGAATAATTTGTTTTGAAAATAAATATTAAATATTTACATCATCAAGTGACCTAATTTCTTGGGAAGACATCCCTAGGCCAGAAATGCCACAAATATCAATATTCATGCCTCCCATACCTCATCAATGCCTTCCATGATGCCCTCCATGCCTCTTATTTTCCCCTTCTTCCAATTCCATGATGAGGATAATTAAAAACTTAATTCCAAAAAATTAATTAATCCTCAACTACACATCTCAATCTTGAGATGGATGGTTGAGGTTGATTCTGATCAAATCCAAAAATATATAAATAGGAGGCCTCACAACATCATTTCTAAGCTATTTTGGTGCAAAGTTATTATGCTCAAATATCTTCAAAGCTATTTTGGTGCAAAGTCATTATGCTCAAATATCTTCAAATTTATTTTGGTGCAAAGTTATTATGCTCAAATATCTTCAAAGCTTTCTTGATGCAATGTTATATTGCCAAATTGGTTCCAAAAGCTTTAAGTAACTAGTGTTACCATGCCAAATCGATTCCAAGCCAAGCCAAGCTACAAGCCAAAGATGTTAAGGAGAGATGGAGGTAGACAAGCTTCCATTACCAAGGACTTCATGAGCACAAACTAAACAAACCATTACTACAAAGGCATTTAGAGCATCCAAGGAAGGTGAAGGAATTATTGTGTTTGATTCCTTACTTTTTAGTTGTGTTTATCATTTTCTTTTTTTAACTAAGCTCTCCCTAGTGTGTAAGCCTAGAGATGTTATGATATTAGTGTGTTTATTTCACTTTATTTTCATTTTGTAACTAACACCATACTAACCATCCTCTCTTGAGTCAAATTCCTAGATCACAAAACCCATCCTAGTGGTGCTTCCCTTCCTAAAGCAGGACATTATATCTTTACCATTGGAGCTTCCCATCTTGAAGCAAAAACCCATTTTGAAGCAAACCCTCACTGTAACCTATATCTTTTCCATCTTGAACTCATAGATTGGGATTGGCAAAATTTGGTCATATGCCTCGATGAGTTTCAAAATGAAGAATCAATTGCAAAATAGATGGGCCTATGACATGCATTCCCCATTGGTGATCATAAACAAGGTTTTAATTTTTCATTGGATCTTTCTACCTACTTTAGAGAGCAGGCAAACTTTATTGGTCATAATAAAGAGCAAACTTGAAGATATTTAGGTGAAAACCTCTTTAAGGCACTTGTTGATTAGGGAAAAAGTAAAGAAAAAGACAAACCGTTGAGGGAAAACCTATTTTAGGTGCTCTCAAGTGGGAAAGTTTGCTCATCCCCTCAAGATGTAGAAAGTATATCCAATCTAAGTTTTATAGCTATTACAAGCATCTCTGTAGAATAACATCATATATTTGAGCATCTTGCTCTTAAGTTTCTAGAGGTTTTTGCCAGTTGGCCTTTACTTGATAAGGTAGATTCTGATTCTTCATACTATCCATAACTTTGGGAGGAACAACAAGAAGATATAATAGAAAAAAATGATCATGACCATACATTACCTACAATTCTAGAGGATGGATCCACACTCCTTATGGAGAGCATAATAAAAGTAAATTTGGGAACCCATGAGGATCCTAAAATTATTTATCTTAGAGCTTCCCTTGCTGAAGTAGAATGTGAACATATTATATCAATTCTTAAGGATTATATAGACATCTTTGCATGGGCATACTCTAACATGCTAGGCTTGGACCTTGATTTAGTTGTGCATCATCTTGTTGTTCACCCTGATGCTAAACTAGTCAAACAAAAGTTGAGAAAGATACATCCATGCATCACTCTTTTGGTTAAGGATGTGTTGGAAAAGTTGTTAGGAACCAATTTTATCAAACCATTGGACTACTTTTAATGGATTTATAACATAGTACCATTGAGTAAAAAGACCCCAAGCATATGTGTTTGTACTAATTTTTATGATATCAACAAAGCATGCCCCAAAGATGATTTTCCTCTGCCCAATATCGACATGATTATCGACTCAACTGCTAGGTATGAGATGCTATCCTTAATGGATGGTTTTTTTGGTTACAATTAGATCAAGATAGCCCCTAAAGATCAACATAAAACTACATTCACCACTTTGTGGGGGATATTATATTACAAAGTCATACCATTTGGTTTGAAGAATGTTGGAGCCACATATCAGCATGTAATGACTGTCATCTTTCATGACATGATGCATGACATTATCAAGGACTATGTTGATGACATACTAGTAAAATCAAGAACAAGAGTGGGACACCCTAACATTCTACGAAGAATATTTGAGAGGCTTTGTGCATATAAAGTCTTCTTGAATCCTAAGAAATGTGTCTTCGGAGTCACATCAAGAAAATTTATAGGGTTCATTGTATCACAATGAGGGATTAAATTTGACCTTGTAAAGGTCACCACTATTATAGAAATGCCTCCATTAAACAATCTTAAATAGTTGCAAGGTTTACAAGGCAAGATCCAGTCTCTACGCAGGTTCATTTCTTAATTGGTAGATAAGTGCCACCTATTTACCCATATTTTAAAGAAAGGGGTAACATTTTATGGGATGAAAATTGTTAGATAGCATTTGTAAAGCTTAAAACATTCTTGGCCAATCCACTAGTTTTATGGGTCCAACATAAGGAAAGCCACTTCTTCTTTATATATCAGCCACAAAACATACACTGGGGGCACTTTTGGCTCAACATGATGATCATGGTAAGGAACACACTATTTATTATTTAAGTCACACATTGGTAGCCTATGAACATAATTATATGCCTATTGAGAAGGCATGTTTAGCTATGGTGTTTTCCACTCAAAAATTATGACATTATATGCTAAATAACAAAACTATTGTTATCACCAAGGTAGTTCCTCTCAATTTCCTCTTATTTAAAGTAGCTCTTCAAGGATACATGGATAAATGGATTATGCTCCTCAGTGAGTTTGATATTCAGTACCAAAATCAAAAGATAATCAAAGAGCTGGTTCTTGTGGACCAACTTGTAGAAGCTCCTATTATGTCCACTCAACCTCTCAGCTTTGACCTTTCAAATGATTCTATCATGACGATAGAACAAACATCACAAGAACCTAAATAGTGGATGATCTATTTTGATGGATCCTTCACATATTGAAGGTCTAAAGCAGACATATTATTGATCATGCCATAGGGGGATTTGATCCCCAAAGCATTCCATATACAATTCTAGTGTATAAATAATATGGCCAAATATGAGGCATTGCTTGTAGGGCTCCATCTTGCCATACAATGGGACATTAAAAGCTTAAAGGTCTATGGAGATTCATATCTAATCATAAATTAGACAACTAATCAATATCAAATAAGAGATGATAAGCTTATTCCTTACAAGCAAATTGTCGATGACCTCAAAACACATTTTAAATATCTATAGTTTGAGCAAGTTTCATGAGTCAATAATATATCTGCCGATGCCATGGTAAAAATTGGTTCCATGATTCAAATACATGATAGTGCTAAAGAGTTCAGTTCTTGATTGAAAATCTTCTTTAGCTGGCACATATTCTATCAGATTCAGAGATGATATGAAATATTGCTGATCTTGATCACTCACTTGAGCTACCATGGTACCAAGATTTTTATAACTATTTCCATAGCCACATATTTCCCAACAACCTTTCCAACAACCAACAAAAACTATTCCTTCATTGCTTAACATGTTATATCCTCCTTAGAAACATGCTTTATAGAAAAAGCTATGATGGTATGCTTCTTCATTATTTATCTTTGGGAGAATCTAATTTGACACTAAAGAAGGTTCATGAAGGAATGTGTAGGGCCCATACCAATTGTGTAGTCCTAGCCAAGAAACTTCTCAAAACATGTTATTATTAGCCCAAAATGGAGATATATGCTTGTAATTATGTAAAGAAGTGTGTTCCTTGTCAACAACATGGTAACTTGATGCATGCACCTTCCTTACCATTGCAGTTGATTACAACACCATGGCCATTCTCATTATGGGGTCTCAATCTCATTGGGAAAATTAACTTGACATCTTCAGATGGCCATAAGTAGATTTTAACTATAATCGAGTACTTTACCAAGTGGATTAAGGCCTTTCCTCTCACTTATGTTACTGAGAAACAAATAGACAAATTCATTTCTTACCATATCATCTATCAGTATAACATCCTAGCCCATATTATATCTGATAATGGTAGATCCTTTATGAACCAAGATGTGAGATCTCTTTGTGCAAAATTTAAGATCAAGCACAAGAAATCTACTCCATATAACCTGCAAGGCAATGGATAAGCTGAGGCATCAAATAAAACCATTCTAGCCATCTTAAAGAAGATTGTCAATGATGCTAGCCATAATTGACACTCGCAACTCTTTCTTGCCCTTTGGGCTTATAGACCCAATCATCACACCCTGACTGGAGCTACTCCATACTCCCTTGTTTTTGGCATAAAATCTATCATCCTGATCAAGATTGAGATCCTGTCATTAAGAATATCACTGGAGCACATTGAATATAATGAAGACTATAGAGCCTCATGGCTACAAGAACTAGAAATTCTTGATGGTAAGTGTTTGGATGCCCTAGAAAACTGGTAGGCCTAGCAAAATAAATTGCAAAGAAGCTACAACAAGCACATTGTCCCTCAAGAATTTGAGATTGGTGACTTAGTTTTGAAAGATAAATAGAAGAACATGAATGTTGAACCTAAAAAAGAAAGGCAAGTTTCAACCTAATTGGTTAGGATCATATATTGTCATAGCAAACTATGGATCAAGAGCATATTGATTGGCTAAACCTAATGGTGAAGAACTTTTAGAGCCCATGAACATCATTCACCTTAAGAGGTTCTATGCATAAACAACTTTGAATCATTGTCTATAAGACCCCTGACTTGGGGGCAACTTGTGCTATCATAATTTTATCCTACCTTGAACATATTTTATACTACCCTGGTCTACTTTTCATGAATCTTGATAGTAAAGGCTTTGAACCCTTGGCACTCTGAACACATTCTTCATCCCATTATGGATTTCTCTCTTTGAGAAGCATATTATTTGTTTTATCTAAGACATGTTATAAGCTTAAATAATTTTTATCCCTTGACCAATTATGATCTTGATTATGTCTCATGAATATTATGAACATTTTCAGTAGCAGTTCTACAAAGCAGTTTAGCCAAGATAGTCTTGTATAACTTTAGACAAGTGAACAACCACATCTTCTCAATTCCCATATTTGTTGTTCTTTCTTGTTTTATCAAGAACCTCACTCTCATTGATTTGTGGGCATAGACTATTATAGCCAGCTTAGCTATCTTAATGGAACCTTTACTCAAAACGTGCATCTCCTTGACTAGATGGTCTCAGCTTGTGCATATTTTATCCCCAAAATACCAAAAACACTAGAACATGATCCATAAAATAACAAAAATATTGTCTCATACTTATATACATTTGTACATTCCTATTCCACCATCCCATGCTCTCACCATTTTATGAGACACTATTAAGTTTGAATGCTCTTACCATTTTGTAAGCACAAAAACACCACTTCATTTCATCTTATCCCATGCGCTTGTCATTTTACAAGATCATTATTTCTTATCTCATCAACTTCTTGTTTGCCACACCATTCTCATTTGTTTGTCATATCTTCCATTTCTTCTATAACATTAATCATGGTGATCTGATCATCATTTTCTTCTATCCCATTTCTTGGGAGAACTACATTTGGCTTGAAGTTCATGTTGGAACATGCATCCATGGAACTATGTAGGAAGTATCCACTTGTCTTATACATCTGGAATCAACTTGGCCAACCCCTTCCTTTTCTTCTGTTCCCCCATTTCTTCTGTCATTATTCCTCTTTAATTAGGGAACAATTATTATTATTTTTTGTTATGATATGGTGGAAAGTAATGCCTCTACTGCACATGCATGAATATTTGTCTTTAAACCACACTAACTTAGTTTTTGTTTGTGTGTGTTTATTTGAGTTTTCTTGGTGTTTTGTTGTGCTTTCACACCTCTCCTTTTATTTCTTCTTCTTTTTCTTACTTCTTGTCTCATCTTGGTCTTGTATTTCCTTGTTTATTTTTTATTTATCTCTTTTGCTTCATAACATCTTGATGATTCACATGGATCTTGATTGTCTATATCTTGATCCTATGTTATTACATTGTTTTTGGATCATTTTATTTATTTGATTGTTGTTGGCATCTAGTTTATTTGTTTAGTTTTGCTTTTCTCTTTTGTGTCCGAGAATGCCTTGATGGTCTACACAGATCTTGATTATTCATATCTTGGTCTCATGTCATTAAGACGTTCTTGAATTTTGTTTTTAAAAATTTTTGTTCCTACTTAAGATCATATATTGATTTCAAGCTAGGTTTATTTATGTTTATCTTTTTGCTTTTTTGTTTAAATGTAAATCACTGTAACTCTAGTTTTGGTCATTGTTTCACCATTATTCTTAGTTATAGATATTCACATTTGAACTAATTGAACACAATTAGAATCTTATGTTAGTCTAAATTATTCATACTTATGATGCCTAATTTATTTTGATATAGCAAGCACTTTGTGCTCAGGTCTTAACATCTTAACGTCAACATCAGCTCTGATGAATGATTTTCAAGAATGCTTTGTAAAACCTAGGCTCATGATATAGAATTAGGCTTCTAGGTAGCATGCATTTCAGGCTTCTTTCTCTATGCTAAGATGTGCATCTCTTTGTATACATTATAATTCTAATCAATTCTTTGTCATTTTTCATCAATCCTCATTTCATTCTCTCCCAAACTTGGGTAAACTACATTGGCCTGAAGTTCATATTAGAATATGAGTCCAGGGAACTATGTAGGCAATGCTTAATTTCTATTGAGGTCAACTCAGTTATCTCCATTCTTCTTTTTATCTCTCATCACTTTGTGCATTCTCATATGCTTGGTTTTATATGGATTTCTAAGCCATTACACCATTGCATGTATGTTTGCACCCGCTCGCTTTAACCTATCTTTTTAGTTATATCCTTGAGCTATTTTTTCTTGATAATTGCCCATGCTGGGGCACAACATCTCAACCACGTCTGAATCAAATCAGATCTATAGGGGCAAAATCATTCTTTATTCTTTATCAATGATCAAAATGTGTTGTACTGAGGCAAAACTATTTAATCATGATCACAATTGCTCTACTAAAGTACTTCTTATTATCTTCCCTTTAGAGACCCTATTCTAGTGGTGTTTCCCTTCCTAAAGCGGAACACTCTCTCTTTTCCTCTAATTACAAGCTCTCCACACTAATGCCCATGATGGCCATATTTTAGTGTGCAACTTGTCTCGAGATTGATCAATGCTGTAAGCACGTAACTTATACTCTCAAATTGGGTACATTTACAGTGTGTCCCTTACATTTATGGATTGTATCTTTCCCATTCCCCCCATCTTTGGGGCCTATTATACCTCTCATTATATTTTGATCATTGATGGTAATCATGTGTGCAAACATTAGCTCATCTAGATGTGATCTATTCCATGGGTTAATCTCTCACTTTCTCTCTCTTTTCGAGAGTCCATCTTTTTCTTCCATCCTAGTATGTCCTCTTGAGGGGGCATCATGGGTCTGTTCTAATTTATTCTTGCTAGATCTTTTCTTTGAAAATATGTTGCTTCACTTGAATGTCTCACTACACCTTCTCAAATAGGGGCAAAATGTAGACATCTAATTCTTAGCACCATTTGTGTTGAAATTATCAATCTTACTTGAATTGTACTCAAATGCACATTTTATGTCAAAATCTATAAAACACCCTAAATGGTTCAAACTTGTCACTTATAAGTGTCAGTTTAGGTCAAAGTATTCGTAAATAGGGCAATGCATTTTATGAGCCAACTAACTTTGATTAGATCATTTTGAATCAAAATGACAATTTTGCCATTTAGTACTCTGGATCACTCTTTTCTTCTAATTCATTAGTACATGTCACATACCTTTGTTATTTGGTGTTGGAAACATCCTAAATGGGAATAAAAATTGAATACATCTAACATCGCCTTCTAATTCCTCTCCAATCAAATTATGACCCAGTAATATGACTTTCTGACCATTTTGATTGGTTAAAGGCCAATTTTCAAATAATTACACAAATGTTGATTAACCTTGTTTAAGGCTAATTAATCCAAATCAAGAGCTTAAGTGGATTTTACATGAGAGTTATTGAATATTTCTTTTTGAAAATTGATTCCTATTAACTACATCATTAGGTGACATCATTTCTTGGGAAGACATCCCTAAGCCATAAATGCCATAAATATCAGGATTATGGGTCACCCATGCCTAGTTAATGCCTCCCATGCCTCTTTAATAGTTATTTATCTTGAGGATATTTATGAGTTTAATTCCAAATATTAGGATTATCCATGGCCACACATATCAATCTTGATAAGGATGGTCATGGTTGATCTTGACCAATCTCAAAAATCTATAAATAGAGAGGCCATGGATATGAATAAAAAAAGCTTGAATATTGCAAAGTTATAATGTTAAATTGTTTCCACAAGGTTTTGCATTTGATCATAGATTTTGCTTACAAGCTTCATTTATAGGCTAGTTTAGTGATTTGGAATCAAGAGCCTAGGTTTTATGGAGTGTTCTTGAGGCATTGGAGGAGCTTACCACCATTGTTGACAAAGATAAGGATGCTTGATCAAGGGAGAACATGTTTTTGAGCCACATGGGTATGGTGAATCCATTTGGGAAGGTTATATGGTGTTGCTTTCTTTCATTTGTCTCTTTCTATCCTTTGTAATTCCCAAAGGAATAGATAGGTTTGGTTAGTTAGTTCTTTATGCATGTTTCATTATTTATGGACTAATGTTTGACTAACTTGCTTTGTAATCCTCTCTACAGTATTATCTTTATTACTTTCCATTTATCATAATGAGTTATTTATATGGATTACTTCATATTTTTTTAGTGTTTGTAGCTTGTGTATTACATGGATATCTACATTGTCTTATTAAATTGCAACTATTATATTTTTGTGTGTGCCTATTGTTATTCATTTTCTTTTGTGTTTTCTTGTGAGTGTGTGATCAAGTTGTTTGTTGATGTATTATATAGTCCTTGTCCTTCAAGGATGTTTTTTGATCATTAATTGTGAATCATATGTCATGGTATGATGGTTTCCTAGTTTATGTGTGGCTACATACTCGTGTGCAAAAAATTGCATATAATATGAGATATACTATGATGGGTGTCATAATCCATATCATGCATGTTAAATTTTTTGGTTTACTATGGTTAATGTCTACATTTACCTCATATTTACCATGTATTTATTAGGAAATACTACTATTATGTGTGTATGCTTCATTACTTTATCAAGCCCCATTAGGGGCACATTTATGACGTTGGGAACATGTTATTTGTCTCCATATTTCACACACAAAGCTTACATTAGGGCATATTGTTTACCCTTATCTTTCTTAGCCTCACATGAGGTTGAATCTTACTATTGAGCAATACATGATGATATTTTATGGTTATTACATACATGTGTTTTTAGCAATTTTCAAGGATTATAATTGCTTTGGTTATATAACTTGATGACACATGATACATGTAACTCTTTATTTTGAGATGAGTGATTTCAGGATTAGGTTTTACAATCCATCATCTCAAAAGGGGGAATATATATCTAGATATTTTACATCCATATTTTTTAACATCAAGGAAAAAATGAACAAAAGGTTGATCAAAATGAGTGAATTGAGTGAAATTAAGCAAAATAAGAGTGTTAGAAATGCCCTGGTATATGTTTCCTTGATCAAGAATTGGAATTGAGTTATCAGAACTTACTCTGAAAGTTTTAGTATTTGAGTCAGTATTATAAGATCTTGATAAATCTAGATTTATTTCTATTTCATTTTATTTTTTTATTTCTATTTTATTTTCTATTTTCAATACAAGATCTTATGACATTTGACTTATTGCATTTGTTTATAAGATAAATCTATAATTACCAATTTATGATAACACTTGTGGTTGGATTTTTACATTTATTTGCCTCATCCATCCTTTTCAAGGTAAGTTTAGGTGTGTGTTTCATTTTATTATTTTAGTTTGATGCATGTTTGCATTTACATCACATACACACATCAAATTAGGGGAATTATTTAAACACCTAATTTTGGTACAATAATATTTTTTGTTATGTCATATCATGTTTAATCACAGTTGGTCCAATTATGTCTATTTGGCTAATTTTTAACACATTTTAGGTTGCATTAAAATCTAATTAACCTTGTTTCATCTTGATAGTATCAACATCTTTTGTTATCAACTTTCAATCCCACTTATCCACTTTTTGAGAAACTTCCCTTCATTCTAAGCATTTATTTTTCCTAGGTCAGATACAACGACTTGCCAAATCCATCCCCTACCTTTTCTTACATCCTTTTGCCTTGGTCTGAGTCCATGCACCTTGAATTTAAATTATTTCATTCTTCCATGGTCAACCATTACATGTTTTTTCCTATAGAGCCCTATACATACAAAATCATCCCTAGTCATTTACCAAGTATTAAGTTTTCACTAGATTATCTTAAGTTATTAGGTTACACTTTTTTTCTTTTTAGTGAAAAAATTATTGAGAAGACTACATATCGAGCCAAAATTGTTCTTCATCACATTAAAGTCTTATGCCATTATCATATTTCACCAAAAGAGGGTTTAGATAATCTTCATATAGTTACACTAGATTTAACTAGGGAGAGAAGGTGGAACCTTTATCTTAATTACACTCCCTCACATGTATAAGAGAGCTATATTGACTCTAATTTTAAGCATGTAGAATATGTAATTACAAGTCCTCAAGGGGTAGCTTGAGTCAAATATCCTTACACACACTTATCTTGCTATTATTTTCAAGGGTTAGGTTAAGGAGCAAAAGGGAAATAATTCAATGCATTTTTTCCATCAATTTTGCATAGTGATCGCACAACCCTACACAACATATGACATAATACCTACCCAAAACATTCTAATATCGATATAAATTTGACACATAAGTATACATTTGGTAGCAACAGAGGTATCAGTTCAGTAGATGCCAAATCAGACCCATACGTATTTGGTGTAACACAAAATTTGACCTAGTAAATAAGATAGTAAAATTATACATAGAGAAACAAACTTGCATTCAGATCCCATATTTAAATTTGCAAATTTATAAAAAACTTGGATGTGTTAAATTGAAATCTTTTTTGTCTTTTAATTATTCTTATTTGTTTCAATTTTTTTTTTGCTATTTTTTCATATTTTTAACATATTTAGTAGGTATAATTATTGTAGTTTATTTTTAGTTCATTGGTCTCCTTTATGCCCTTATTTTTACTATTTATGCATGTAATAATCACCATTAAACCACAAATAATGAAAATAGTTTGATTTGATTTGTAGCATTACTATTTTTTGTTGTTTTCTAGTTCTATTGGATGGAATGATGATATTATTATGATATTGTGGTGATAATACACTCTAGCATGCTTGCACATACATATAATCTACTATTTTCCATTACAAAGAGTTTTTTTTTAATATATAGTGAGATCACAGTGGATCGATACAATGACCCACTAATGAAAATAGTCTAGAGGATGACATTTATTCTTTAAGAAAGCTTAGATGGTCATCCATTAAGTACTTTATAATTTTTTAGTAACAAAAATATAATATTTTAAAATAAGAGGAGATTATTTTGGTAAAATACCTGCTGAAGGATTTGAGGAGGCAGTGCTCAATAGGTATTATGACCATTAATTTTTTTAGAGGTGGTTTTAGCTTATATTGGTGGTAGTGAAAGGTTTCCCAATGGTTTTGAGGTTACTAAGAGAATACAATTTAGAGTGGTAAGAGACAAGTCCTTTAATAAAGAAAGGCATAGTAATTTCAGTCTCTAAAGGGGTCCATGGATTTATGGGTAGGTAGCCTTGATGTGGATTCAGAGGGATGTAAAGCTATGTCAGATCTATATGTGGATCTTAGACCAAAGGTGGATTAAGGGAGTGGGAAGAACAAAAGGCTCCTAAGTGGGTTTGTTAGAAAGTTAAATGCAAAGGGTCTTTGGCTAGAAGGACTATAAAACCCCATTTTAGAGGACAAGATTGACACAATTGTTAAGTTGGTATAGGGACCTTTGGGTTCCCCCAAGTTGGTTTTAGGGAGGAAAGGTTGTAAGTGTATAAATATTTATAAAAATAGGGTCAGATTGGTCTAGGGAGAAGATGTGAAGATATACCAAGTATTGGAATTGACTAATACAACTCTGACTAGATGTTTTTGGAGGAAAATCTCAGAGAAAACCTTAGAATAATGGGTTAATCATGTATGGTAGTGAGTGCCTGGTTACTCTCTTATTTTTCACATGTTAGTAAGGAGTTTTATTGCACTCATCTTTAAAACTAAAGTTAATGTTGGAAATATTTTGGATACAAGATGGTTCTAGGGATTGTCTCCATTATCTTAAAAAAAGTCGACTCTAGGTTTTGATCCTCACATGATGAGATTCTTGATTCTTTTTGTTTAATTTAAATTGCTAGGTTACCTCTATAATTTTTATCACTCAAGGTATTTAAGGCCATAGGAGATAGTATGGGGACCTTCTTAGAGGATATGAGAGTTATCAAAGGTAGCTATTTAGGAAAATGCCTAGAATATTGGTGGATCTAGATTTAAAGGAGGGTTTAGATGAGGAAACAAAATTGAAGTATGGTTATTGGAAGCATGTTCAATATATTTAATATGATTGAATTCCCTTTAGGTGTGCTAAATGTCACCATTATGGTCATTTAACTTCAAATTATCTACTATATTTATCTCATAAAAAGTGGAGGAGGAAGTTGGATTTATAAAATTGAAGAAATATGACATTCTAACACCAAATAGTGGTAAGCAATGTGAGGTGGGCAAGAGAGATGGATATTCAAAGAATCATATGGCATCCCATAATTTGATGAATATTGTGGTTTCTAGAGGATCTCAACATATGAATTCTAAAGGAGTGGAAGAAGAATTGATGTTGTTAGTTGTCCATGCACTTGTGGAAGAGATAAAGCACTCTAAGGATGCTTCTACTCTACATGTGATGATGATGGATCTCATCAAATTATAGTATTTGAAATTTTTGAGCAAGGTTGGGAGGTTTACTATTTGATATTTTTAGGTAGAGGCAAAACCTATTCTAAAATCAAAAGAGTAAATGCATGAATTAGGGAGTTGTAAAGAAGGAGTGGTTAATAAGTCAGGGAAGAAAAAGAGGGTTGTTCATTGAATGGACTAGGAATTACAAGATGCCCATGGAATTAGATGGGTCTCTCCACTTGAATTGGGGATTTGTAAAGGAGTGGTTAATAAGTCAGGGAAGAAAGAGAGGGTTGTTCATTGAATGGAATAGGAATTACAAGATGCCCATGGAATTAAATGGGTCTCTCCACTAGTTAGGAGCTTGTTAAGTAACCACCACTTTTAGGTGAACCTATGTGATCATAAAGAAGTTCATATAGAAATAACACTGAAGAGTCACTAACTTTATCTTAATAACACATATATCCTTTAAGATCTATGATAGTGGACAAGGTTACAAATAATCATGTCATTGAAGGGGGATTATGTAGAGACAAGATCAAGGAGGGATATCATTTGGGAAGGGGAAGGATTTCCCATTTTTTTGATTCATAAAACAAAGCAGTGAGAGAAATATTACAAGGGAAATTAAAAACTTTATTAGGGGCCCTTAGAGTAGGGAAAGACTTTGAGTCTTTAACCTAATGATTATCCTATCCTTAAATATTAGAGGGTTGGTAAATCCATCAAAAAATATGGCACTAAGGAGGTTGTAAGCCTTATATTGTAATTATCCAAGAGACCAAGGGGGAAGGGGAAAAGGTTAATGGGGAGTTGTCAAATTTATTGAAAAAGTGAGATTTTTGTGGTGTTGATTTTAATGGGCATTTGGGGGGGGGGAGGGGATTGGTCTTAAGATGGTGGAATTCTTCTAAGGTTGGTTATTTCAATCTTTTTAGATTTAGGGATTGGTGTTGAACTCTTCTCTATGGAGTTCAGGAAAACTTTCTCTATGGTTAATATTTATGACCTGTATGAGGAGAGGGTGACCTTTTGGGATGATTTTTTAGCTCAAGACATATAGAGCTATGATACTATTATTTGTGGGGGGGGTTTAAATTTTAATATTATTAGATTTGATATGTGGGGTTCTGTTTCTAGGGTCGACCCATTGGTTGATTTCTTCTTGCAAAAAATTGAGGAAGCTAGATTGGTGGATATGTAACCAATTAAGTTGGTTCTAACTTGGAAGAATATGAGAATTGGTGCTCAAAGAGTGGATAAGAGATCAGATAAGTTATTCATATTATAATCTATGTTGAATGGCTTATATAGGACTAGATATTGGGTAGAAACTGGAGGAGGGTGTTTCTCTCAATTTTTTGCTTTTCTTACTTTTTTGTTTTTGAAAAGAAACAAACTAGGAATGAAGGGTGTGAAAGAATACCTTTTAAAGTGCACATGTTGAATCCAAATGATTATGGAGAAATCTTCTTTGGATAGGGAAGAATACCTACAAATAATAAAATACTACCATAAAAACTTGTTTGTTAGACAAGTAGTTGGGTGGATTGCCTAGCGTGAGCTAGATCCTAGAAGCAAAAGCTTTCTAGGAGGTTGTCAATCCACCTTCTTCAAAACACTTAAGTTATAATGATAAAACAAGTAGATTTTGTATAAAAACAAAAAATAAATGATGCTAAAACAACAAATAACTAAATTTGATACAATAAAGTTAAATGCTTTGCAAAAGATAACTAAATGAATGCAATAGTTTAATTAATACTAATGCTGAAAATTGGTAAAGGTTATGGTTTTGGTTTGGTAAAGTGGTGAGGGTCAAAAGGATTGTTTTCTTAGTTTTGGTATATGGTCAAGTCTACAAGTATATAAAGAGATGAATAGATAAATGAGACAAATAAGTAAATATGGCAAATAAAAAAGAAAGGTAAAGATGGCAAATAGGGAAAAGAGGTAAATGAGGCAAAGAGGTGAATGGGATAAATGAGATAAATGAAATGGAAATAGCCAAAGGGATTGAATGGGATGAATGGAATAAAGAGGAAGAGGTTAAGGGATCAAGAGTATGAAGGTTAAGAAAAGAAAAGGCCAAAGGGAAATAAAGAAAGAATTAAAATTATAAAATAAAGTAAATTACCTCAATGTTGTTGAAGTGGCATAAAAATGTTGATGATAATTGAATGTTGATGAAGCTCGAAGCAATTTCGACAGAGCTTTGTTGATTTGATATTTTCTCCTCCAAGATAATGATGACCTCTAATATGATGACCTCTTCTAAAAAAACCTATAGCAATATGCTAAGAACAAAAGACTAACTTGCCACTTAACCTTAGGTGAAGGAGAGGGGGGTATTTATAGCATGTTTGTGTGAAGAAACATGCCAAAATAGAGGAATAGTGAAGCAATTTGAATTTCTCCAAGTGGGATCATGATTTAGTCAAGGTGAGGTGGGTGAGTATTCCCATGTGGGTTGGTGAATCTCCAAGTTTGAATGGAAATCATGCACATGGGTTCAAATGAGACTTAAAGACTTCTCCCCATCCTTTATTGATTTCACAAAAGCACTTAAAGTGGTGGCACACCAAATGTGGCACCATTTTCCATGTGGAGGATGAAAAGTCCAAGGTGAGGTTGGTGGGGATTCTTGTGTGGGTTGGAAAGTCCCCCATTTGGGTTGGTGAGCCTCCATTTGGGCTAAAAGGTCTAAAATGGGTGCCATTTGTCTTTCCCAAAGTCTTAAATAGGTAGGTATCTCTTTTTTAAAGTCTAATTTCATGTGGGAAGACAAAATACACGTTGAATAATGACCCCTTAAGGGTAAATTTACCAAATTTTAAGTGGGGGTCCTTGTGATGCTTAAATGAGGTCATTAGGCACTTTGGGAAGGGTCCCAAGTGTTAGGAACCCATGGAATGACACAATTGATTACCATATACAAGAAACTTAAGATGCGGAATTAACCAGAAGTAACAAGTAAATAGAAACCAAAAACAACACAGAATATGAGAGACAATACACAACTTGTATTAATACTCATACAAAAAAGAATACAATAAAGAGCTGCCACACTCTTCCACCTTACAGAGGCTTCCCACACCTCAAGTATATAGTACTTCTTTCTTCAAAGCTCTCTCTCTTACGGTCCCAACACACAACTCAAACACAGAGTTGGTGTTCACCTCCAACCAGTCAGTATCCACTACTGCCAGTACTCCAGTGCTCCACACACTCCACAAGTGCTCCATGCACTCCAAGTACACAATCATACTTTAAGTAGATCTCCCCTGAACCTACAACAACCTGCACCTCAGATGATCTTACTTATGGAAGGAACTACCTTGCCTTCCTCTTTGCTCTCCTTCTGAGTACACACTGTACTCCAAGTAGATCCTGCCTGATACTGCTCCCTATTGTGTTGCTATCCTATCTGATCTTGCACACCTGCAAATCAATCTGGTTCTACACACCTGTGAACCTTAGACCTTGCACACACATACACCTTCAAATCAACGATCTTACTTACCCATGTAGATCTCCAAAAGTAGCCATGCACACCTGCTGACCAAGATCCTACACACTTGAAGAATCTCGCTGATTCTCCAAAACCAACACCCACACTTGGTACTGCTGTGGAACTAGGAGGAACACCTTACTCACCTCACATATATAAGGAGATAACTTTGCTCAACTCAAACTAGAACACTTTACAATACAACCAATGAGTCTCTTAAATAGATCTCATATAAACAATAATTAGACATCTAATTACAATAATTAGATTCGTAGCTTCTAGTCTAAAATTGGATCTTGACATGGAAACACTTGGTTCATTAACTAAATGCCCATAGAACTCGTAGTTCAAACCACACAGGCGACTGACGTTGGTCCCTATCTGCCTAGAGGTGACCGATGTCAGTTGATCCTTGACTGACGTCGATTGCTTCTCTTCACTATCCTGCTGACGTCGGCTGATCAGACTAACACCGATTGCTCTGCAACTCAGCAACCTTCAGCAACATCCTCCCCTATTTAAATCAGTGAAGCTTTTAGCTCCACAACCTAACAATCTCCCACTTGGAGATAAATAGCTACACTATACCTGTATTTGTACCCCATCTAATCTATTTTTTGGCTTGTATCCCTCTTCAAGATGAACCCTGAAGACCACCCACCACACAACCTGTGGTGCATCTCCTGTCATCCAAGTAACCTATCGCATCTGCATCTACAAAAACATGTAGAAAATAACTTGACCTTGCATAGCATGTCGACCTGCTGCTGGTCCCTCTCAAATACCTGAGAATCCACTGAACTGCCCTCCAGTGCTTCTTTCCTGGATTGGCTCCAAACTTTTTGACAGCACCCACTGCTTGGGCAAACTTAGGACTATACCAGACTTCATGTGATTTCAGACACTATACTATCCAACCCTTGGTGTGCTCTAGTTCTACATCCTGAACCTCGCCAACACTTGATTCACATCAGCTCCCACTGGAGACAAAATCAACCTGTGATCTTCCATGTCTCCCATGCCAAAGAATTTCGCTGCTCCAAATCCTTCATGGCAAACCACTGAACTAATCTTACCCTTAGCTCAGCAAAACCCTGTATGTACAAACCTGCTAGAAAACATACTATCCACATACAATAACAGGATAATGTCATGACCATCATCCACCTGATAAGACAAACACAGTAGTTACCCTAACATTGACAAAAGCCATGCTTTGTCATCCACCTGTCAAACCTGTACCACTGTCCTGCAGCTTCCTCAAGACCATATGACCTGGTCTTCCATCTCACGTGTCCATTCTCTCTATTCTTTAACTAAGGTATCCATTCGTCTCTGTGCTTTCATACCAGCTGGAAACCCTACCAAATCTCCCATTTGGTCCTGCAACCTGTTCATGCCAAGCTCCCACTGTTTCCTGGATCCTTCCTACTCTTCAGTCAGCAACTAGTATAAAGAAGAGGAATAATGAATTTGAGGCTTACTTACCACCTTCAGTCCTCCATATGGGCATTTGAGACTCCTTGATAGCTTACTGTCCACCCAAAATTTGTTACAGTGACCGACCTCGGCCACCACACAGTCTACATCCGACCGACGTCAGTATCATGCGCCTGTCCTGACTACCAACCTTGTCGACGTCGGTGTCTCCTATTGCCGATGTCGGTCCTCTTAATCGATGTTGATCTTACCTATTGCCGACATCGGTCCTCTTGATCGATGTTGATCTTACCCTGCCTGACATCACCAGCTTTAGTCTGCACATGACCAACATCGGCACCTGTCTGTTCGATGCCAATTCCCTCTGACCGATGCTGGTACCTGTGTTTGCCTGTGAGTGATGACTTTTTACCCGTGAGCTCCTTTGAATCAATCCCATGTCCAAATTGCCCTGCTCAGAAGTATCCAGCCCCATCCACTGGTCTCTGTCCGTCATCTCCTCCAAGAACACCAAGCTTTCCAGTTCTTAAGCCTGTCAAACACATTTGTCTTCCGCTTAAGAACATGCATCTCCTTCTTGCTCATGTGACCAAGCCTACAAAGCCACATCTTTGCAACAAAAGAAGAATCAGTAATATAAGTAGATAGATAAAGGATACCTACTTTCTTACCACCCACTAATTCAAGTGCATCTGCTGTGAGAGTTCTTGTGCATCTCTCATCACCTAACTTTCCTAAAGCAATTAGCCGCATCTCCAAGACTGGGACCTGCATGATCTTCTTCAACACCCATGTGTTGCCACCTAAAATTTTAGCAACACTTCCCCTTTTCCAATACTATGACAAGGCTCACCAACCCCTCTACCTGGGGCTGCATGGAAAGATGCAACATAATCTATTATCTAAGATTCAACTTTATCCAGAGCATCCTGTGCAACAAAACCTGCAACATCTGCTTCTTCATGTTGATCTGCTACCAACCAACAATCTCTCTTTTCTTGCTCTTTCTTTCCATAAGACCGTAAGTAACCATTTGTGCTATTCAGCTTCTCCATTCATAGCTTACTTTCTTCTGCTATTGCTATAATCTCACTCAATCAGAAACCCTTGAGAGTGACCTATAACCAAACACAAAACCTGCTCCCTACAACCTTAGCTCTGATACTAACTATTAAGAACCCATGGAAGCACACAATTGATTACCATATATAAGTAACTTAAGATGCAGAATTAACCAGAAGTAACAAGTAACTAGAAACCAAAAACAACACAGAATATGAGAGACAATACACAACTTGTATTAATACTCATACAAAAAGAATACAATAAAGAGCCACCACACTCTTCCACCTTACAGAGGCTTCCCACACCTCAAGTGTACAGTACTTCTTTCCTCAAATCTCTCTCTCTTATGGTCCCAACACACAACTCAAACACAGAGTTAGTGTTCACCTCTAACCAGTCGGTATCCACTACTGCTAGTACTCCAGTGCTTCATGCACTCCACAAGTGCTCCACGCACTCCAAGTACACAATCATACTTCAAGTAGATCTCCCCTGAACCTGCAACAACCTGCACCTCAAATGATCTTACTTATGGAAGGAACTACCTTGCCTTCCTCTTTGCTCTCCTTCTGAGTACACACTGTACTCCAAGTAGATCCTGCCTGATACTGCTCCCTATTGTGTTGCTGTTCTATCTGATCTTACACACCTGCAAATCAATCTGGTTTTGCACACCTGTGAACCTTAGACCTTGCACACACATACACCTTCAGATCAATGATCTTACTTACCCATGTAGATCTCCAAAAGTAGCCATGCACACCTACTGACCAAGATCCTACACACTTGAAGAATCCTGCTGATTCTCCAAAACCAGCACCCACACTTGGTACTGCTGTGGAACTAGGAGGAACACCCTTGTTCACCTCACACATAAAAGGAGCTAACTTTGCTCAACTCAAACTAGAAAACTTTACAATACAACCAATGAGTCTCTTAAATAGATCTCATGCAAACAATAATTAGACATCTAATTACAATAATTAGATTCACAGCTTCTAGTCTAAAATTGGCTCTTGACATGCAAACACTTGGTTCATTAACTAACTGCCTGTAGAACTCGTAGTTTGAACCACATAGGTGACTGATGTTAGTCCCTATCTGCCTGGAGGTGACCGACGCCAGCCGATCCCTGACCGACGTCGGTTGCTTCTCTTCACTATCTTGCTGACGTCGACTGATCAGACCGACGCCAGTTGCTCTGTAACTTAGCAACCTTCAGCAACCTCCTCCCCTGTTTGCATCAGTGAAGCTTTTAGCTCCACAACCTAACACCAAGTGGGGTATGATGTCCCACATCAAGCCACATCACTTGCCATATCACCTCCAAATCACATGCCATGTCACTTATCATGCCATCATGCCATGCCATCATGTCATGTCATCATGAATAGTGATAGTGGGTCCCATAATGAATAGTGATGGTGAATAGTATTTTTGAATAGTGAGTTTGAATGATATTTGTGACTAACAGAATAGTGATTTAGTTGGGTATAGGGGGTTTTGGGAAGGTTTAATAATTCTTAGGGAATCTCAAGGCATTTAGTCATCAAAAACTATAAATGTGTAATTTTTTGGTGTCTACATTTTCCCCTTTTTATTATGCAGCTTTGAATTAACAAGTAACAAAACAAAAATAAATCACTTGGTTAAGGGTCAAGATGCCCCAAGTATGGGAGGAGGTGTTCCCCCTCAAAATGAGAGTCGATGAAGAAAGGTTGAATCAGGTGTAGGTTTGATAAGTAATTGATGGGGAGGCACTAAAAGTTGTCACAAGGTAGTCGGGTATGTGAAATGCCAATGGGTTCACAAATTATGACTAAGCACAATAGTCAAGAGTACATAGAGACTAAAGTTACCAATGTTGATAACAAAAAGGTTAGGTTCTAAGATAAATGATAAGGTAACCAATCCCCAATATTAGTCGTAGCTGATCAGATTAGTCTTATTAAGGCTCTTAGATAGGGTCAGTGTTGACTCAGGTATCTAGGGTAGGAAGTGCTCTTGAGAAAACATAAATGGTCTAGTTTTGCATGAGGTGGTGCAAACATTTAAAATTTCAACATGACAAGGTTGGTCATTA
Organism: Torreya grandis; assembly: GCA_037957365.1. NCBI lineage: Eukaryota > Viridiplantae > Streptophyta > Pinopsida > Cupressales > Taxaceae > Torreya > Torreya grandis. Next base: position 2,214,667 of record JARHVA010002342.1, on the reverse strand, counting down.
CCATCAAAATTTATTATAAAACATGCCAATGTTCTAGGTCAAAAGCAACCAATGTCAAGGTGGACGTTGTGAAAGCATGGGTGGATTAGGTATGGTTTGGAAGGGGATGGTCGAGCTAACTCCAAATACACATGGAAATTGGATGCTACCTACAAAGTTCCATGGATAGGAATCCAAAAATATCATCAGGCCAAATGTAGTTCTTTTGAGGTGGAGGGTTTTGGTTAACTTGGTTGTCTGTACTTGATATCATGTAGTTAGGTCCGATTGAAGGACGATGGAGAAAGGGAAACACCAAAGGGTGGAAAAGATGGCTATCAAATAGTTTTTTATGGGTGTGGTAGAAATGGTGGATGAGGTGAACTAGGATACAATTAGATGATTACTTTAACTATGTAAAATGAATCTATAGCCATGGATAAGTAGGTCAAAGTGTGAAGTTTCTACCACCATCATAAAGAAAAGGAAAGGTAGAAGTATGCAATACCAAGATTTGGAAAATCTATAACTAATCAAATTACTATGGTGATCTGACAGGTTCTTTCATCACCATCCAAATAAGCTGACATTGTGCACATTCAACAACAATATCATTAACAAGCTATGGAAGGTTATTATTCAACAGTTCAGGGAAGCAAAGGATAGGTAAACAACAAGTGGAAAAAATTTAAACCATTGACCCTTGAGTTAGTGGGGCCCCAAAATAGGTAAGCATTGAGTTTTTGAGGGAATTTCGAGAAAGACGTCGAGGGATTTTGGAATTTGGAATAAGGTGAATAATAATATTAATTAAATGAGGGAGTAGGTTTTGGATTGTAGTTAAAGAGAAGGGATATTACAAGGCATAAGAAGATGTAGTTTGAAAGGGAGAATCAAGGGAAATTATTGGTGGGAAGGTTAGGGTGTGTGATAGGGTGTAGCTATCATCCCCATGTGGGTATCCTAAATCTTCCATTTGAAGGTAGTTTTAGTTTTGATTATAACATATTCAAAGGTTGGAGTAAAAGGGGTGTAAAATAGGTAGGACCAGAAGAGGTGGGGAAGGAATTTTCATCTTGATGGTTGAATGATGTTCAGGTTTGCTGGTTGGTTGTATGAGCCTGCAGTCTTGGCCAATTGTGTTATAGAGCCATAGGATTGGTATATATATATATTGTAGTAAACCAAAATTGAGTGGAATACCTTGGAGGTAATAACATGCTCAAAATGGGCAGAGGATTGAAAAGGAAAAAGGTGATAAGAAGGGTAAAGGGAGTAGTTGGAGAGGGACAAAAAAGAGAGTATGAAAGCAACATACAGAGGCATTAAAGGAAGAAAGGGATGATCCTAAAGTAATGAACTTGACCATATTTCATGAATTAAGGCAAGGGTATGGAGGATACAAGGAAGCAGACAAGGAGATGTATGTAGAAGTAGTACAACTAGTGACCATACTCTAAATAGGTGGAGGTGAAATTGGAGAACATAAGGGAGATCCAACAAGGGATGAGGTAAAGGTGGAGTAGGAGATGGATGAAGAGAAATCAATAAGGTCATAGATAAAGACAAAGGTAGAGAAGGATGTAAGAAGCCAGGTATGGTCATATAGGTCAAGAAGAACATGGAAGGGCATCAAGGGAGATGAAAAAAATGAAATGAAATAGAGAAAAGAGAATAAAAATAAAAAGGTAGAATATTGGGGGTGAGAGATACACTAAATAATGATAGATTGGAGAATTGAAAAGGATGGGGAGAGAAGTGTAACAATAATGAAGGGTAAGAAGATAATGAGGGATATGGGCAACCAAGAAGGTTTGAAAACAAGTCTAAAAAAGACAAGAGAAAACAATTTGGTGATGAAAATAAAAAATAAGGAAATAAATGGAAGAAAAAGGAAACATGAGGAAAAAAGGAGTGAAATAAAGACACAAAGAGGATGACAAGAGAGGGAGGAAGCATGTGGTATCTTAACCAATTAAGCATGGGTGATGATATGCAAGGAGAGGAATAATGAAGCAAAAAATATGGTGGTTATGGAGATGAGAATGGGATGGAAAATGGGAAAGGGGTGAAGAATGAGGAGAAGTAAAGGATGGGTGGATACGAAGGTGAAGAGAGAAGGTAGGTGTTAATCAGCTTGTTAGAAGAGATTGATAAGCTGAAGGGGTGATTAGAAGAGATTGACAAGCTAAAAAAAATAGTAAGGTGGTGAAGAAATAGGGGGATGTAATGAAAGGGAGTGAGATGAAACTAAGGGATAAAGATCAAAGATGATAAGAACAAAAAAGAAGAATTGAAGCTGGGATACAAAGCATGGATACTCACACAGATGCAAAAGATAAGTGAGTATTGAGAATGGGCCATAGGCAAAAAGAGATAAGAAGAAAAGGGCAATTATGGAAGGCTTCTTAAAGGATAAATACCCAGGGAGAAACTAGTTATGGAGGAAAAAGGGGAACATAAAAAGGTTGAAAGGATGGAAAAAAAGAAAACAACAAGAATCAAAAATGGGTGTGGTGGGAAGAGTGGCAGAATGGTAGAGAGTGATGGTACACAAAGAAAAAGTGCAGCAACATAAGAAATAGAAATCTTGCAAGAGGCATAGTATGATGTGGAATGGGTGAGGAAAAGAGAGTGATAAAGGGTGTCTGATAAATAGCCAAGGGTGAGGGGAGATGATGAGGATGGAGAAATAAGTTGAAGGGGATAAAGGGCAAGGTTGGTAATAAGGTGAAAGAGAGGCAGAAAATGCAAAAGGCGGGTGGGGAAGTGGGCCATAAAGCATGCACAAGGAAAGATGATGGGGAGGTCAACAAAGCAGAGTAGGAGGTGGATTTATGGGAGGTAAGGGGGGCCAATGGGGAATGTTGTTAGCCATTGTGTTAAAAGAGATTGAGAAGATGGAAAAGTGACTAAAAGAGATTGACAGGCTGGAGGTAGGGATATGGTTAGGAGATAGGTAGAGAAGTGGAGGAAGAGATTTTAGGTGAGAAGGGCAAAAAAAGTAAAGGAAGTGGCTGAGCTGATCTCAGTAACTAAGCACTGCCTACATAGTCCAAAAAGACCTCAGGCCAATCTAGCTCTCCCAAAAATGAGGGAAAGACTTAAGAGGAAGTATTACATGGTGTTGAAACATAAAGACATTGAAGAAAGAATTCAAAGCTTCCTTGATGTAGGACACCCTAAGCAAGAGGGTGTTGTTAGTAGTAGAAATGAGTGAGAAGAAAAAAGGGGATGGGAATTAGTTGTTAGTGGCTAAGTTTCACCTAGATTAGTGCCTACATAGTATATGGACATCATGCCAATGTAGTTCAACAAGGTTTAGATGAGTGGTGTTTAGATTGGCTACCCCAATTTAATGGACTACATGGGCTGATTTGGGATGAGGGAGAAGGTTTGGTAAAATAACAATTTTGGGTTTTGGTGAAGGTGTCAGTGAAAGTGAATGGGGTAGGTTGGTAAATAGTTACCATAATGATCCCAAATTTAGTAAGATGAGAGATATAGATGGGCAAGGTAGGATAAATTAGAAGGAAACACATTGTTAAGTATCACAAATAATCTTCAATGGAGCTAATCCCAAGAAGAGTTGTTTTTGTGAGGAGGTTGTACATTCTAAAATTGTGTGAGGGTAGGAGTTTGGAGATAGTGTCTACCACTATGATCTAAGTTTTAGGAGGTAGGGGTCTATCCAAATTTGCAAGGGTAGTAGTGAAGTGATGACCTGTAAAGAATTTCTTTGATGGTCAAGGATATTCTATAAGTAAGGAAGTTAGCAATGTGGTGAGCAATAAAGGATGGACCTTGCCTGACCCAAGAGCTGTATAGGTAGGCTAGACAAATGGTGGCCATATCTGCATCAAATACCCTAGTTGTTTAGAATCGTAGACATGGAGTCCCATTTAGAAGAGGCCCTAGTATTAGGGAGCTATGTGGTCTAGGATATTGGTGATATAATTGGATTAGATATTCATTCCCATACTTTGGATGGACTCTCAACTAGTACAAAAGAAAAGGCTATAATGTTCAAGTAAACACTACCAATGGTTGGGGTCTAATGTTTAGAGCTCATGGTAATGGGCTGGTAGGAATAGGAGGTTAATGTGTTAGATATTGTTGGTCAAATGTTATTATGCTTGAGGTTGTGTGGATACTTATAAATTTTATGGTTATGGTTATGATTGGTATGGTTATGGTTGTTGTAATCTCACTTAATGTAAAAGAAATGACCATTATTGTTGCAATGTTGGATGGTACAAGTCATGGTGAAATCATTAACCATGCACATTAAGATAAGAATAGGGCCTGATGCTTTGTTTTTGACAAGGACTAAAAATAGACCCGAAGCGAGATCAACTTAATGAATATAAGCCCTTCAAATTATACACGAGCAGTCATTAGTTGATAAAAATAGGTTTCATAATCATAGAGTGTCAAGTAAGCTCTAAATCCCTTTGATTTACAGATAATCAAAAGGGAAGATGGGTGATAGGTAGTGTGAAGGGTAATGGGTGATATGTATGATAACCTCATGTGAATTAGTTTTCCCTTTCTATAGGTAGCCTAATAATGGTAATAGACAAGTCCATGTTGTATGCTAGATGTAGACTGATCAATGCAGGAAGTTTACATGTGAAAGTCGATTGCAGATGTAGATTTTTTTTATGGTAGTTGGTATTTTACTTTATTGCTATATATGGGAAGCTAATCAATGCAGGAATCTTCCATTAAATTAATCTACTTGTGGCAAAGTTAACTCAACCATCCTTCGAGGGATTGGTCTAAGCTTATTGGCTTTGTTTTAATGTTCTTGATAACTGTCCTCCAAGGGAGTAGTCTACCTTACATGTGGCAATTTTTATTTTATTTTTGGGTAGTTGTCCTTCGAGGGAATAGTTTGCAATGCTTAAGATATTGACCCAATTAATTGTTACAAGATGAAATGTGTTTAGACATGGACCAATCTAATTAGGTTCAGAGGTTTACCTTTTATGAAGGCAAAACTTTACACAAGAAGGTCAATGATATGTGAAAGGGTGTGGTTTTGAGAGACAATGGCCATGTGATTCCATCGTGTTAGAGATGAAAAGTATCCATGAGAACCATGCTATGGTTAGAGCTGTGGTACCCATATTTAGGATTAGGCCATGACTGTAATGGTTAATCACATGGTTCTATGTTATAATCAATTATCCTCAAAAGGGGAGGAAGAAGGTGGGTGAAGGTTAAGATCTCATAATAAAGGGATGAGCATAAGTTAGACAAATAGGTGAGCTTGATCCTTATTTAACAAAAAAATAGACATAGATGTGAAGCGTAGAGAGGGTCAGGTTCTAGTTTGCCTTCGAGAGAGGAAAAATGATAAGCTCATGATCCATACTTATGGGTGATGATGTAGGGTCCAATCCAATTGAAAGAAAACTTCCTTCATTTACTCTTCTCCATGTTGGTCACATGATGGTTTTATTTTAGGATGAGGTCTCCAATATTAAAGTCCCAAGGTTTGAGGTAAGGTCGTATAGGTTTGATGGAGATGGGTAATTTCCAATGGTTCGATGGGAGAATTTGCATTCCAAATAGGTTGGGTGGTGTCCAAATGGGTTCCCCCAATTTGATATACTCCTTGGTTTAAGTTGGGTTGATAGATAGGTTTGGTTGATAGGTTGAGGCAAAAAGCCAAGGGTTAGTTCAGTTAATGGTTAAGGTATGGTTGAAGTTAATAAATGATTAAATATTTATGGAAGGAAAGTTCCCCCAGTTTAATCTTTGCATAGGTGGGAAAAAGATCCCGAAGTGAAGGTGTTTGTGGTTGGGTTTAATTAGAATGTTGAGGTCTTGAAGGGTATGTCTGTGGAATGGACATTTAACCTTTCCCTTATCCTTTTGTTGGACCTGAGAGTGGGTAACTCTATAGATGGTGTGGATAAAAGGAAGTGTTGGTTTAGCTTGTTGCTTCGGTTCCTCCTTACTCTTATGTGAGAATGGGGGAATAGGCAAATGTTGGGTAGGTTTAGTTGATGGTTGGGTTGGTAATGGGCTCAAAGGAGGTTCATTTGATAACATATTATCCTTTCTGTAAAGTTAGTGGATAATGGTTTTAAGAGCCTTATAGTGTTTGGTATCATGGCCAAGTATCCTATGGTAAGAGCACACATGGTGGTCATTGTACCATGATGGTTTTGGGTGTGAAGAGTCAAAATTTTTGATAGGGTCAAAAGGTTTGATAGGTGGTAAGGTTAAGGAAGAGGTTTGCAATAACCTTTGTAAAATGGTTGAATAGGATTCATGAAAAGGTGTTGGAGGTGATAGGTTTTTATTTTTGGGAGCCTTCCTAAAATTAGTTTTTATTGCAGAAGTTATGGGTGGTTAGGTAGTTCTGGTTTGCCAGTTAGGTTGGGCTGGCTTGGTTAAGGGAGGTTCATCTAATAACATATTATCCTCATATAAGTTGTGGATGATCACTTGAAGAGATTTATAGTTCTTGGTGTCATGTCCTGGTGCCCTATGGTATGCATAGACTAAGCTAACATTAAACCATTTTGGTTGAGGACATGAAGGGTCAAAATATTTGATATGTTGGAAACGTTTGAAAGGTGGTAAGGTTAAGGAGGAGGTTTTCAATAAACTTTGTAAAATAGTTTAATATGATTCAAGTAAAGGCATTGGGGCTGATGGATGTTTGGGCTTTGGAGTGGGAGCCTTCTTAGGAGTAGGATTTACCCTAGAAATTGCTATTTTTGGAATGGTTTTAGTAGATTGGTTGGGTTGGGGTTGCTTGGTTGGTTTAGAAGTAGAATATTTAAGAGAAGGAGGGGCCATAGGTCTATTTTGAGATGGTTTAGGAGATTCCAACCATTTAATAGGTTTATTCAAAGTTTTCTTTGATGGACTTGATGGAGTTAGGTCCAATTTCAAAGATTTGTGAGCTACGTTAGGAATAGAAAGTGTTCCTAGATTCTTGATGGGTTTGGTCAAAGAGGTATAAAGGTATTTAACTATTTTAGATGAAAGTGGGTTGGATGGTTCCCTTATGGTTTTACAGGATGGAGAATCTGAGGATGGGTTGAGGTAGTGATAGGTTTGAGGGTGGATTTAAGTGAATCTAAGGGTTCTTGTTCATTTGGGTAAGGGAGGCCAAGATGATGCCAGAAAGTGGCTCTATCGAGACTGGGTTGAGAAGTGAACTCTAGGCTTTGTACTAACCTATAAAAGGGATTGTAGATAGGTTTTTTTCCTTGATCATTGATTTCAAAGCTTAAACCCTTGGGTAGAGATGAGGGCTTGGTTTCCCCATCTATGTTTTTGATGGAAGGTTCAAAATTTAGAGAAGATGTTTCTTCTATAGATGGAGTGGATAAGGTGACCTCTTCTAAAGGAATTATTTCCAAAGGAAGAGTAGGTGAGTTTGTGATGGGGGAGCAAGTAGTAATGGTATCAAGTGAAAGGCAGTGTTTACTTCCTTTGTTTAGTCATCTAAAGGAATGGGAAGTGATTCCCTTACTTTAATGAGTGGGGTGGAAGAAGTAGTAGTAATATGTTTATCCATAACAACGTTGATCGTGTGCATCTCACAAGTGTCAGATGATTATGGTTGGCTTTGATTCACTAAAATGGGAAGTGGAATAGATTGTTTGGTTTCCTTAATTGAGGTTTGTAAGGAAATTTGTAAAGGTTATACTTGGTCAACAAGTGGATTGGTTAAGGTTGGTGTTATCATAGTTTTTTTAGTTGTAGGTTTACTAAGGGCCAAAAAAGGGTGTACCAATGTCTCAGCTATCACATTAGGGTGTGAAACTATTTGTAAGTTATTTGGTTGGATTGAAGAGGCTAATTGGTTTGATAAGTTAACAAGTTGGTTGGGTTGATCAGTTAAGGGTGATGAAATTGATTGGGTTAACAAGGTGGGTTGAGGTTGATATGATGGTTGGGGGAAATGGCCTAAGCTTTGACAAGGTTGGGCTGATTGAGATGATAGACATTGATAGGTTGTTGGTTAGGCATGATAATAATTAAATGGTTGATGATAGGCCATTAATTAGTTGTAAGTGAGGTTTGATTGATCATGGATATCAAAAATAGATGGCCTAAGTTTTGACTCTAATCTAGCTATCTGGTCTATTATCACTGCAACAAACTTAGGTGGTAGTTTGGGTGAAGGTTGATAGTTTGTGGGTTGGTTGAAGTTGGAATTTGATGAGTTATATGTAAGGTTATGTTATTTGTAGAAAATATTGGGTTGTTTATAGACAAGGTTGGGTTGATTTTTGGTAAAGAAGGGAGCATAAGTGGCTTGTGATGCAAGGTACAAATTTAAGGCAAAAGGATTTTTATCTAAGATCCTAGAAAAGTTAGGATCTCTAGGAGAGAAAATAGGAAATCTCTCCATTGAACAAAATAGTGGAAATGAGGTATTGGAAAATAGGTTCTTGGTTGGTTTGATTCTTCAAATTTTAGTCTAATAAAGACTATGTGAAGATTGGAGAGAAACGAAGCTCACACCTCAAACAAGAAGTAAGAAAAAGAAAATATTTAATGCAGTTAAAGCATACACTAAGATACATTAAATCCTAGAGTTTTAATTATCTCTCATTTGGCTTATGCCATAGAAAATGTGAAGGGAAATCTAGTTTGATATAAGTACTAAAAAGGTAAGCTATGGTTGGTTTGGGGTTGTTTAGGCACTCCAAAGAAAGACCTATGTTGAAATTTAATACATGGCTTTGTATTGGGGTGTACCCCCTCATTTCACAATCCCACAGTGATAAGGGTGATGGGTGCTTAGCCAAGATATACCAATTCTAGAGTCTATACTCAACTAGAGAGTTCAGTTGGTTCTCTCCTTGGTGGTGGAATCCAAGTGGGATAGCCGAGAGGGGGTAAGGTTGCCACTAGGTGATGAAATCCCAGTCAGTCCTTGTCTCAAGTATTGTTTTGATGTGTTGATTATTTATTGGTTTGGCTTAGTGTGTGAATACAAGTGAAATCTATGATAAAATTACTGTTCCTCCTAGTTACTAGATGAACTAAGATCAACAAGCAATTCAATGGATGCAAAGTGTTTGTTTTAAATCTAAAATAAAATTTTAGATTTATTTAAATGCATACAAGATCTCTAAATTCAATATAAATGAAAGATGAAAATGCAATTCCTAATCCTATGATGATTGTTATTTTTATTTCTTTTAAAGATGCAAGTTAAATAAACTTTAACTTTTCTAAAAATGCAACTAAAACTTGTGTTTTTATTTTTTATTAAGTAAGAAAGAAAGCTTAATTTTCCTAGAATGCAACTAAATGAATTTCAATAATGAAATTATAAATATCCTACAACATTTATGAACCCAAGAAAACTCAAGGGTCCCATCGGGTGTGCCAAAATGTTTTTCTTAATTTTTTTATTTTCTTACTTTTTCGTTTTTGAAAAGAAAGAAACTAGGAATGAAGGGTGTGGGAGAATACTTGTTAAAGTACAGGTGTTGAAACCAAATGATTATGGAGGAATCTTCTTTGGATAGGGAAGAATACCTACAAATAATAAAATACTACCATAAAAACTTGTTTGTTAGACAAGTAGTTGGGTGGATTGCCTAGCGTGAGCTAGATCCTAGAAGCAAAAGCTTTCTAGAAGGCTGTCAATCCACCTTCTTCAAAACACTTAAGTTGGAATGATAAAAAATTAGATTTTGTATAAAAATAAAAAATAAATGATGATAAAACAACAAATAACTAAATTTGATACAATAAAGTTAAATGCTTTGCAAAAGATAACTAAATGAATGCAATAGTTTAATTAATACTAATGCTGAAAATTGGTAAAGGTTATGGTTTTGATTTGGTAAAGTGGTGAGGGTCAAAAGGATTGTTTTGTTAGTTTTGGTAGATGGTCAAGTCTACAAGTATAAAAATATATGAATAGATAAATGAGACAAATAAGTAAATATGGCAAATAAAAAAGAAAGGTAAAGATGGCAAAGAGGGAAAAGAGGTAACTGAGGCAAAGAGGTGAATGGGATAAATGAGATAAATGAAATGGAAATAGCCAAAGGGATTGAATGGGATGAATGGGATAAAGAGGAAGAGGTTAAGGGATCAAGAGTATGAAGGTTAAGAAAAGAAAAGGCCAAAGGGAAATAAAGAAAGAATTGATATTACAAAATAAAGTAAATTACCTCAATGTTGTTGAAGTGGCTTAAAGATGTTGATGATGGTTGAATGTTGATGAAGCTTGAAGAAATTTCGGTAGAGCTTTGTTGATTTGATATTTTATACTCCAAGATGATGACCTCTTCCAAAAAACCCTGTAGCAATATGCTAAGAACAAAAGACTAACTTACCACTTAACCTTAGGTGAAGGAGAGGGGGATATTTATAACATGTTTGTGTGAAGAAACATGCCAAAATAGAGGAATAGTGAAACAATTTGAATTTCTCCAAGTGGGATCATGATTTAGTAAAGGTGAGGTGGGTGAGGATTCCCATGTTGGTTGGTGAATCTGCAAGTTTGAATGGAAATCATGCACATGGGTTCGAATGAGGCTTAAAGACTTCTCCCCATCCTTTCTTGATTTCACACAAGAACTTAAAGGGGTGGCACACCAAATGTGGCACCATTTTCCATGTGGAGGATGAAAATTCCAAGGTGAGGTTGGTGAGGATTCCTGTGTGGGTTGGAAAGTCTCCTATTTGGGTTGGTGAGCCTCCATTTGGGCTAAAAGGTCAAAAATGGGTGCCCTTTGTCTTTCCCAAAGTCTTAAAGAGGTAGGTATCTCTTTTGTGAAGTCTAATTTAATGTTGGAAGACAAAATACATGTTGAATAATGACCCCTTAATGGTAAATTTGTCACATTTCAAGTGGGGGTCCTTGTGATGCTTAAATGAGGTCATTAGGCATTTTTGGAAGGGTCCTAAGTGGGGTATGATGTCCCACATCAAGCCACATCACTTATAAGCCACGACACTTGCCATATCACCTCCAAATCACATGCCATGTCCCATGCCATGTCACTTACCATGTCATCATGCCATGTCATCATGAATAGTGATAGTGGGTCCCACAATGGATAGTGATGGTGAATATTAATTTTGAATACTAATTTCAAATAGTGATTTTGAATGATATTTATGACTAGGAGAATAGTGATTTAGTTGGGTAAAAGGGTGTTTTAGGAATTTTCAATAAGTTTTAGGCGATCTCGAGGCATTTAGTCATCAAAAACTATAAATGTGTAGGTTTTTGGTGTCTACAAAGGGTTGGACTATATTCCCATTATGCCACATATTGAAAAGGAAGATTGTAAACCATTGAGTCCCTTTAAATTCAATCCCACATGGCTGAAGTAAAAATATTTTATCAAGTTATTGGAATATGAATGGACTAGCTTTTATGATTTCTCTTAGGACTCAGCTAGCCTTTGATTTTCTCCAAATCTAAAAAAATGTTAAGAAATCAACTACAAGGTGGGATTTAAATAAGCGCAGGGAGGATGAATAGGAACTTATTATTGTGGAATAATAAATTTATTATTTTTATGAGCAAGACTTTTTGAAGGATTTTGATGAGGCTTATAAAGTTTTACTTAAAGGACTAGAATAAAAGAGGAAAATTTTGGTAGATATTGAAGCTCAATGGATACTTAAAAGTAGAGCCTTGTGGTTGGCTAAAGGTGATAAAAATACTAAATATTTCCATAACTATGACAATCATTAGAAAAATAAAAATGTTATTTTATAGATCCATAAGGAAGATGGATCCAAAGATAGGAGTTTTAAGGAGATTGTAAATATGGGGGTTTCTCAATTTGAGAATCTATACAAGGAACCAGAAAGAGTCAATACTACAGAGATCATTAGAATCTATACACACTTTCCTAACTTTGTTAACGAAGATGTCAATGTGAGCTTAATGGAGGAAGTAACTAAAGAAGAGATGAAGTCAACTCTAACATCCTTCTAAAAGGATAAAATCCCAAGCTACGATAGATGGATAATAGAATTATTTACTTTTTTTTTGAAATTATCTCTGAGGGCTTGCTTAGGGTGGCGTAGGATTCTAGGAGAATTGGGAAGGTATTGGGTGCTTTCAAATCTAATTTTATTGCACTTGTTCCCAAAAATGACAATCCAACTTATTTTTATGATTTTAGGCCTATTTTTATGTGTAATTACATCTATAAAATCATTGTTAAAATCATTGCCATTAGATTGAAGAAGATATTGTTTAAGACTATTTCTAATGAATAATTTGGATTTTTGCATGGTCAACTAATACATGATGCCATTGGGGTGGCTCAGAAGAGGCTCCATAATATTAGAATTATGAAACTTCCTATTACAGTTAAGAATTTAGATTTTTCATAGGCATATGATATAAATAATTGGCTCTATTTATGTCTATTACTAGTCCATATTGTTTTTTGTGTACAGATGGTGAATTGGATCATAAGGTGTTTGACATTTGTATATTTTTATATATTAATAAATGGTTTTACATCTATATTTTTTATAACTTATAGAGGATTGAGGTAGGGATGTCCTCTATCATGACTATTATTTTTGTTGATTGTAAAGGACTAAATTGTGTTATTTTAGAAGCCAAGAGAATGGGTGTGGTCAGAGGTATTAGGGTTGTAGGGTCCCATTTTATTACCCACTTACCCTTTGTGGATGATGTGTTGTTGTACTATGATGGATCTAGGAGGGATATATCTAAGTCAAAAGAGTTAATTTAGTTATTATGTGTGGCTATTGGGATGGAAATTAATTTGCAGAATCATCTATTTCTTTTAACAATTTGAATGTAGATCAGGCCAGATGGGTTCTTCAGTGTTTTCCATTATATCAAATTGATTTAATAGATAGTTGTAAGTACATGGGCCTTTTCTTGAAACCAACTGACTATAGGAAAAGTGATTAGAATTTGTTGATTTATAATGTTAAAAAGATAATAAATGTGTGGTGTAATAGATGGTTCTCCCTTAGCGACAAATTAACTATAGTGAAGTCTATTTTGGAAGCTATTTTAGTCTATTGTTTTTCTTTAGATCATATCCCAAAGGGTGTACTGGATAAGATAAGAAAGAAAAGTTTCAAATTAATTTGGACATGTAGGAAGGGAAAATATGGAATTCCCCTAGTTAAATGGCAGTTTTTGTCCAATCTAAATGATGCTGGAGGTTGGGGCCTTAAAAACATTTAGTATTTTGGGATGACACTAGCTTCCAAAAGCCTTTAGAGGCTTATTTCAAAGGGGGGTTGTGGAATAAAATTATTATTCAAAATTATATTGAACTCCTCAATGTCAAAGTATGGATAAGAAGCAATGTTAAAACTATTCATAATGTTTCTTTGGTGTGGAAGGTAGTTATTCAATCTTTTCCGCTAGTTGGGAATTGGTCGATTTAGAAGGTGGGTAATGGTGAAAGAGTAAGATTGAGGTTGATCCTTAGAGTGGGTGTGGTGGACCTCATAGATTGAATACGAACTTGACTACTATACTGCAAGGGCTTGGTATTAGTACTATGGTGCATGCAAAAAATCCTTATTCCACTAATATCTAACACCAAGCATGGAAAAGTGTTGAGATGTTAGGTTTACATGGTGAGGTTGCTATTAAGTGGGGTGATTATGTGAAGAGACTAAAGTGGAGTCATGTTAGAATCATTGAAGAGAAGGATGTGCTAGTCTATTCTGAAAATACATCATTGATGAGTGTATTGTCAGGTTGGAGTACAAGGCTATGATTATAAATGGGGATCAAGGAGCTCACTCATGGTGGTAGAAAAGGCTTTTAAAAATAAAATATCCTCTAAAGACTAGGGTATTTATGTGGATTTCTTTAAATAATAAATCTTTAACTTGGGAAGTGCTAAAAAAATTGGCATGGACCTAGGCACTACTCTTCATGCAAAATGGAGGTTGAGACCATCAATCATTTACTGGTCACATGTCCATATACAATCAAATTTTGGGTAGAGATGAAAGGGCTAATGGGCATTAGGGATGGTTGGCAAGGGTTAAATGTGGATGAGTGATTTAAGAAGTGGTATTTGAAGATTGAAATAAAGTCTTTTAGGGTCATACCACTGATTTTGTACTAGGGAATTTGGCTAGCTAGGAATGCAAATGTTTTTCAAGATAGTTATATTCCTACATTTCAATGTTCCTCCCAAATTCGTACTACTTTTGAACACTTCAAGAACTATCATAAGACTAAGATTCTTAGACAATTGAGTCAACCACCCATTTATAGTTTTAATGGATGGGGGTACTTTCATGGTGCATTTCAAGGCATACTGTCCTTGTGTGGGGTTGGTGGTATCATTTTATCCAATTCCTTACATTTCATCAAATTTCAAGCAATCCTTGGAGGAGGAACAAATAATTTTATAGAGCTTATGGACTTAATTCTTTTTCTCAAATTGGTGGTGAACAAAGGGGTGGAATATTTGTAGATTTTTGGTGAAAAGAGGTTGTTATAAAGTGGCTAACTGGGGTATACAAACTTAAAATTTTGACTTTGTTACCTTTGTTATATCAAATTAACAAGATGCTATAATTTTTTGTCAATTTTTCCTTCACACATGTTTTCATGGAGCTTAACACTATGGTAGACTTTCTTTTCAAGGATGGAATGTTGTTGAAGACGGACAAATGGGTACTTTAGGAATTCACAAAGGGGAAAAGATTGCAAGAGTGCACTCTTTCTGTGATTACTAATTGAATCATAGTTACTTTTGTATTGGTGTTGGTTTGGTGTTATTGAACTTTCTTTGATTTTTTTATGGGTTTTTTTAGGCTAGGTTTGTGAACTTCCTTTTGATACCATTATTTGGTCCTTTAGTTTTACTTTGCACTTGGATGTTGTGGTGAGAGTATCTGGGACTCTAGTTTTTTATTCGTTAATGTCTTTGCTGGTTTTTGTCTTTTTGTTGGGTTTTTCCCTTTGGAAATCACTTGGTAGTTATAATTTCTTATTTAATTAATATGAAGTTGTAATTTCCTATTTAATTAATATGAAGTTATAATTTTTTTCTAGGGAAAAATATGATTGTAGTTTATGAAGTTACACCATGTTATGGAATTTTGTCCAATAACTTGTGTACCTTTATTATAATCTCATATGACAATCTAAAATCATAATTAAAAATTAAAATAATCACATTATAATTCATTGAAGTGTTACACAAAATATATTAGATACTATTAGCTTCACATCATAACAATATTTGTTCATTACTTATTAAAAGGATATATCAATATTTTATTAAATAATATTTTTAAATGGAGTGATACATGGAATAAGTCACACCTAAAACCTAATTTATCTTTGCCATGTGTTTGGAGACTTGTCTCTTTTTTAGAGGCTTACGGTTACCAATGGAAAATTGACGACATATCATAAACCCCTAAAATTGATAGATAAACAACATATCTAAAAAAAGTATTAATTACAGAAAATATACCTTCCTCATATATAATATTTATTATATTAAATGGATATGGTGACAAAAAAGAGAGATTGCGTAATATTGAATACCTCAATATTTTTGTAAGGCAATAAAGATGTTAGTTGTGAACCCAAAAAAATTATGTTTCTTCCTCTCTTATCAATTGTGGTAATATATATGTGAGTCATGAACACTAGTATATTTTGATGAATTTTCAACACTTTTAATATCACCTTTTTATATTTTTCACAATTTATAAGATAATTTTGTATAAAAATGTTTTCTTTGACACTGATACCTTCTGCCAAGATTGAACACTACAAATAGAAAGAGAATATGCTCTAAATTTGACAATTTTGACTTCAATGATGCATTTTGTAGTAATGTTTGTATCAAGGGCTTGCATTTATATGTTCCACCCATTTGTCTTATTTTTTACCTTCTAAAAGATGATTTTTAATAATTATACTTTAGTTTATTAAAAAAAAATCACATTACAAATTTAATGGAATTTTAAATAATGTCAGGAAAAATAAAGTTTAACATATAAATGTCTAATTACAATTCATACTTGAAAACAAAATTAATATTCAATAGCATCATTTTAGTTCTACCTCAATCTCCTAAGAATAGGTTACAAATTGTCAAAGATTATGATATAATGAGTCAATTAAAAAATACTTAAGATAATATATATGTTCTTGAATTACTTACCAAATCCAATGTTTATGAGGATATTTTCTACAAATCATTAGAGGAAATAACCTTTCCAAGTGATACTCAACCATCTCACTTTACTTATATTATTATATATTTGAAAGATAATGAGAATGCAATTACCATTTATAATGATGAAGTACATTCAAAGGATGTTATTGATCAACATCTACCATTACACATTCAAGTTATCATCAACAATCTAGGGATTAAAAGAATTTTTTTTTATAATGGTTTAGGACTGAACATTTGTAGTGAGCATTTCTTTAAAAGTTAGGCATTGGTAAACAAGCACTTTCTAGTTCAAGAATGATCATTAAGGGATTTGACAGCTAAGAAATAAAAACTCTTGGAGAAATTACATTGAATCTAACACTTCAACAAATTTGGTAGTAAAAAAATATCAAGTTTTATCTAATGATGCAAGATACAATATTTTACATGAAAGAATTTGGATTCATGACATGAGTGTAGTTCCCTCTAGCTTAAGTGAAGGTAGTTGGCAAGTCAAACTTTTTTTTATGAAGGGTGATTGACAATAAAATGTGTATGGGATTTTAAATATTTGAAAGGGCTATTTAATGTTAGGATTTGTAATTACCAAGCCTATACTATGAACACATTATCTATTTATAATAAAAATTAAAGTTGAGACCTCATGTTTCATTTTTCTCCACCAAAACTGATTCAACTCTACTTTCCTTCATTCACATTTTTTTACCAACTCCATATTGTTATAATTTCCTCCCAGATTATAGTAGCATGTTTATGAGTAAAACTATTGACAATGCCTTATAGGAGAAGGGGCAAAGACTTTCATTTTAAGGTCATTTGAATCAAATTGTATAATTTATTTTTAATTTCTTATTTTCATTATTTTTTTGTTGAAAGACTCCATTATTTTATTTCTATAACCCCTCAAAAATTTCCACCTAATACTGGTAGAAGAAAATGTAGAAAGTGAAGATGTATAATGAAACTTTCTAATCCCTCATACAATTCCACAAGACCTCCTAGGTAGCCAAGAATGATTTAGTTGCTCATTTAGCAAAAAATAAATACAAATTGAAGACTTGAATAGGAATTTGAGATACTCCCATTCTACCAACCCTTGTCATGCTTTTTTGGTGAAGACATTAGTAACATTGGTCAGTGAAGTTAACTCAGTGACAATCAAATTGATAGATGGGAATCGTATAGGGACTGATGTAAATATCCAAGAAAATAACAAAAGCTAATATATGCAAGTTTTTTGTTGATCCAAAAACTAATGCACCTCTTCCATTGTCATGAAAATGATTCTCAATCCACTTGTGCCAACATATTAAGATTAAAAATAATATTTAGAATTGATGGTGGATGATGTACGATCAAGCACTTTATAGTAACTATGAGGTCCCATTATGTATTTTGATGAAAATCTAATATTTAAGTTTATCCTCAATGAAATACCAAATTATTTTGATCACTTGAAGTTTTAGGGCCAAGAAAAGGCTTTTCATATGATAGAAAGGAAACACACCATATGCCTACATGTTGTCTCCCTACATGTTGTGTCCCTACACGTTGTGTGCCTAATTAGCTTTGTACAATCCCTATCTAAAATCCCACTCAACTTGTGAAAGTATCCTCTACAGTGAAAGATACAATGGAGATTAACACACTACATTTGTTTAGTGTGCTTACTAACACTCTCATTCAACATATTACATAAATTCCTATAGTTATGTTGGATAGGGTGTACATGGAGATGCACCAACTAGACGTCACACTTGAGTACACTTATGCAGTTATAGTGGGGTTATTTTCACCAAACCTTTAAATCAGGATGATGATTTGATATAGTATTATGGTGCTATGTCCATTAGGCATACACTTAGTTTTGTCACCTCGACCACATCTTCCTAGGTATTTTTTATATTAAAAATAACATAAATATTCTTATTGTCCATTAAATTCTAAATTTATATATTTAAGTTAATGATTAATTACATATAAATAAAAAATATATACATATTTCTCATTTTCCAGAATTAGATAGTCCCATTTGGTTCTCAGATAGATCCTTAACTATCTAATAATGCATGCATGTGTGTTACTTGCCTAATTTATACCTATACGAACACATTTTTAAATGCTTTAATCAAATTGAATCGAATTATCATTTGTTGATTTCAAATGCAAGAAAATAATAAAAGATGAAATAGCAAATTATTCCTTGATCCAAAAACTAAAGCACCACTTTCATTATCATGAAAATTATTCCCAATCCTCTTGTGCCAGCATAATAAGCTTAAAAATATTTTTTAGGACCAAAGGTGGATGGTGTACGATCACACGCTTTATAGGAACCATGAGGTCCCATTACATATTTTGATGAAAAATATAATACTCAAGTTTATCCGTAATGAAATACCAAATTAATTTTATCACTTAGAGTTATAGGGCCAAGGAAGAGGATTTGCACATGATAGATAAGAAGCATGTCTTGTGCCTACATGTTGTGTCCCTACATGTTGTGCTTGCATGTTGTGTGCATAATTAGCCTTGTATAATCCATATCTAAAATATTGCTCAACATGTGATAGTCCCCTCTATAGAGAAAGATATAGTGGAGATTAACACATTACATGTGCTTAGTGTGCTTACAAACACCCTCATTCAACATATTACACAACTTCCTATAGTTATGTTGGATAGGGTGTACATGGAGATGCACCAACTAGATGTCACATTTAAGTACACTTATGTAATTATAGTGGGGATATTTACAGTAAACCTTCAGAGGATGATGATGATTTAATGTAGTATTATGGTGTTATGTCCATTGGGCATGGTGATGTGGTTATGGCTTATGAGTTATTAAGGCATAGATTTAGTTTTGTCACCTCGACCACATCTTCCTAGGTATCTTTTATATTCAAAATAATGTAAATATTCTTTTTATCCATTGGATTCCAAATTTATGTATTTAAGTTCATGATTAATTTACATATAAAGAAATAACATATACATAATTTTCATGTTCAAGAATCAAGCGGTCCCATTTGGTTCCAAGGCATACCCTTAACTACCCAATAACATATATGTGTGATACTCACCTAATATATATATATATATATATATATATATATAGACATATTTTTAAATGTTTTAAGATGTTTGATTTTTTTATTAATTTCATGGTTAATATGTATATGTACATATATATATATATATATATATATATATATATATATATATATATATATATATATATATGCTTTAAAACATTTAAAAATATGTCTATATATATATATATATATATGCTTAAATAATCTTGATCTCTCATTTATTTAGTTGATGAATACAATGGAGACTCCTCCTTTTATATGGGCAAGAGGATATGTATGTGTTGTTTTGATTTAATTCATGAAAAAACTCACAGAATTATGAGAACCTGTAATGTTTGAATGATTTTTTAGATATTGTTAAATAAATGGGTTTTTAAAGGGTTCTGCAACGTTTATAATAAGAAAAGATGAAATAGTTTAGCCCAAACAAAAACTAATAAAAGACAAACATGCCCAATAATCCACCAAACTTCCACCAATGTTCAACAAAAACTCTTGAACATAGAACACAACATAAATTGAACACAAAATGCCCAATAAAATACTACATAGAGGAGTCCTTAGAGACAAACTAATCTACTAATGCTTCAGCCATAGCTTCCTTTTTGGTCTTCATGGTGTGTTTTACTGAACATACCTTGTCCTCAATTTTCTTGAGGATTCTGTTATTTTATTTTATTATCCCCTTGAGACTCTCCTCCTTGTCTCTCTTTCTTGAGTTGGCCTGCTTTCCTTTGTTCAAGTTCTTCCCACCTTTTGATTTGGCCCGTGTGAGCTATCTTTAATCCTATTCATTTTTTATTTTGACATGCTATAGTTAATAACCTCCTCAAATGTTGGGTTGAGCATGCTAATGGTGTTTTTACAAACTCCACCCATGTGTTTTACCACCTCACTAGTATGAAGCTTCATCAAATCCTCCCTGATTCATGTAGCCTCAAATTTTAGCTCCTTCCACATGTTAATTTTTTGAACAATCTTGTCTCCAAGATAGAGATCCTTACCTCCAATTTCTTTACCTTGAGGTTCCTATATAATGGTAGTTACTTAGCCTCCCCATTCCCATCAATATCCTGGAGTTGAACCCCTTTATTCATATCTCTCACCTTGTCTTTGTCAATATCACAAGCAATAGAATCCTTTATATCATTCTGAGAAGAAGTAAGCTTTAACTTTGCAAAATTTGGGGTACACTAGGCCAAAACTTCTTCTCATTTCCTCCACTTATGAGCCCCTTACCATTTTTATTAGCCAATTGCTTGGCCATTTTATTGAAGTGAAATCCTGCTCTCCTAAATCCTCCTCTGAGACCTCCAAATTTTTCTCTAAAGATATACTCTATTCCCCCTTCCTAGGATTCCTAATATATTTACCCATAATGGGTTAGACTACCTTAACAATAGGATATATTAGGTCCTAATGAATAAATTCCATGATAAATTTAAAAAAAAGGCCAACACATAATTTTCCAATGACTTGAGTAAATAATAAGGCAGGCTAACCAAGTTATGCCCCTTGAAATGATTAATTAACATTAATTAATGAGAAAAAATAAGTCTATACTTCTTCAATGTAATATATTTCATAATATGTAGGTAAATCATCGACCATGGGTATGGAAGATCCATTCTTAGGTAACCTTTTATAGTCTTTTGTGGTTTCCATTAGACTTGAAAAACCTTTGATCAGTTCATTTTTCTTGCATTTATCCTTAAATGCTTTCATGCCTTCATAGCGCATCCCTATGAATTACCCTATCACTTCTGCAATATTGGAAATGTACTTCCTATGCATCATAACCTCCCTTTTGTTACAAGCCATGATAAACTCCTTAGAGAGGATGGGGTCGTACCCCATATTATCTACATGTAATTTGTTAACTTTCCTATCTATAGAATTCACCATATAGATGCACTATCCTTAACATCCACATAAAAAATGGGTTTAATTTAGTATATGTCACCTCTTATAGTGCTAATGCATTCTCTTCTCACCCTCTACTCATAAAACAAATTACAAATTCTTTGTAACCACCAGCAACTACCAAGCTGATGCTAATAGAGATAACAATGCAATTGATGACACTTAAATCCTCATGTTTTGAAGTGACTCTCCATGCTAGGTAATGATTGAGGGTGTCTTCATTACCAAATAAATCAATGTGAACAAATCTAGACATTGATTAACTCTAATGATTTAAAATCACCCCTTCATGGGGTCTTGAGTCTACTAATGCTTCATCTTTCAAAATGCCAATCATATGATTAGGAAGGTCCCCTAAATTACTCCAATTATTGAAGCATAGACCAATGACCCCTATGTTCACCATGACATCAACACTTTTGTTTCTTTCCCTATAAGTGTGGATGACCTTAATCCCCTTAAACTTGCTTAAGAGGATTTCAACACCATCAATCTCATTTTGGATGGCCTAGATGCATTGGGATTTACTATTTAGGTAGTTGATAATGTTCATCGAGTCCCCTTCAATGATGAGTTTGTTAATTTACATTTTAATTACCAATTTAATACCTTATAAAAATACTCTAGCTTCTGCTATGTGATTAGTTTGAGTTCCCATAGGCCCCACATAAGCTACCACAATAACCACTTCTCTATCCTTAATGACACTTCCACACCCTGCTTTCCTAGAGTTCCCTTTGGTAGTGCAATCAAAGTTAAATTTAGACCACAAGTCTAGAGTCTTAGACCATTTGACTTGAATTCTATCAACCTTATTAAGCTAATTGTCTTTTAACGTGGAAATAATGCTCCAATTTTTTAGGATGATGGTAGTAGCTTAAAAAAAAGGCTTACCTTTTGAAGAAAAAGCCTTCCAAATTTCATTGATAGCTTCCAAAACCTTTAAATCCATAGCTCTCTAAAAAATATACTTAACATAAAAATGTGAGTATCCCTCCTCTGCTTCTAAATTCCCCATAAAAAGTGAGGAAGGATCAAATGACACAAAAATTCTAGAGCTTGCATCTTCCAAGGGGGTTTCCATTTTCTAATAAGATCTAACAAAGGGTTGGATTTCACCCATGCAAGGTTGAACATCTAGAGAATGTGACCCAAAATTTTGAAGGTGAAAGGATAATCTAGGAATAAATACATGATTGATTCCTCCTTGATTTCACAAAGAACACATATGTTGGGAATGAACATATGGATTTATTTTTATAAATTTTCTCAATGTTTGTGCTAATAACTAACTTGCATTTATTGTGTATGTAGGATTTTCCAATTATGTCTAGTATTAATGTTGAAATGATCAATACAGGTGGTCTAAGACAATATTTAAATTTAGTTATTAAATATTTTAATTATTTAATCACAGGTTGATTTAAAGGTTTACATGTACACACGGTATTAATTGTCAAGGACTTTGAGCTAATTCTAAATTCTTATCTTGTATATATACATGCAAGGTCCAACCCCATGCATTATCCTCGATAGTGCATTGGATGATGCTAGTTCTCCCTTGCAAACTCTTGTACATGAATGATAGCATTTTGTTAACCCAGTTGTGTATGAATTTGATTTTGTGGTAAGTGCACATTTAATTTTATTTATCATATTAAATGTATTTTTTGAAGTTATTTTTATGACCATGGCAATGTTATAAGTAGAGTATCTAAAATTATTTGTATAAATAGGTTTGGGTACATGAAAGCATTGAGCCTAAAATGACTACATGTAGATAGAACATGGGGAAAAATAAGTCCAAGGGATCTCCATCTATGAGCAATAAAAAGAGAAGGTTTTTTCATAATTAGGACGTGTCTTGTAACATTTTTTGTATGCCTATATGGCTTAATGTATGCCTTTATGGCATTGACCTGAAATTTGATTATGATCACATTTTGTACATGTCTTTATGTTTTTAATGGAATATATATATATATATATATATATATATATATAAATTTGACTTTTTTAAATTTCTATTCATGTACATCTTATCGTTATTTAAATTTTAATGATTTTTAAACTCTCTTAATTTTGGTGTATCTTAATTATAAAACTCTCTTATTTTGATTTTATCGGTTTGTTTACACAAAACGTATTTATTTGGTAGTGAAATAATATATCTTCTCCACACAAATTTATCTTGATATCAAAATAAGAGCCCAACCCCAATGAAAAGTCTAACTTAGGACCTAAAATTTTGAAAAAGATAATGTATTTTAAAATTGGATAACGAATATAGGAGAAACCACTCTCATCACTAGATTAACCTTTGTTTTTGTTTTTTTATCTTTTAGTTTGTAATACAAAGCCTTTACTTGTATAACACTAAAAATTTATTCTCACTCTAAGGCCTAGCCAAAATAGGATTGTGTGCCCATGATTCATTATTATCTCCACATCAATGAGGTAATGACAATACAAAGATTAAGCATTTCATACCCAGGTAATGTGGGAAAGTTAAAATTCATTGATTTCAACTTAAAGTCAACTAATTTCATAATAAACACAATGTAAATGGTGTGTGTAGCATTTTACAATGCATAAAATCATTTGATATGCCCAAATTAGTTCATATATACCTCTTGTAGCTTGTCATCCAAAGCCCATATGTTAATATATCCACTATAGATCAAATATTTGTTTTTCCCCTTAAGAACATCAAGTTTCTCTTAAGAGATGCACCTAAAGGGGTGAAAGTTTGGATTTTGGTGGCCAAAAGAGATTGGTAAAAGTTCATTCTTATGTTTATATGAAATTTCATACGAGATTGTAAATTTAGTTCATCGATTAGTCTTGTGGTTACAAAGTTGATTGGTTTACTAAACAACTTTTGAGTCATTTTGCAAGTTTTGATTGTAATACAAAAGTTATCACCAAATGTTCCTCGAATTGAGTGGCTATCTAAATCATAGGGACATTTAGAGGAATCACTTGTGAAGAAATAGTAACTTACTCAGTATCTCTATTTTTCCAAATTTGAATGTAATGACATTAAAACATTTACACTCTTTTTCCCCTTAAGAACTCCAATTTTCTCTTAAGAGGCACATCTAATAGGGTAAAAATTTAGATTCTAAAGTATGATGGATAATATAAAAAGGACATTATTTAATTTATTCACCATTTTAGATGTGAATGTGAAGTCAGTTCATCTATGGGGTGTGTGGTTCAAAAGTTGCATGTTTTGGTGAGCAACTTTTGAGTCATTTTACAAGTTTTAGCTATAAGGAAAAAGTTACTGCCAAATGATCATAAAATAGAGTAGGATAGTGAAATTGTAGGGATTTTATATGAATCCTACATGTAACCATAGGAAATTACAGTGCATCTCTACCTTTTATGGTTTACATGAAATGACTTGGAAAACTTTGCACTATTTTTCTCCTTAAGAATGTCAAGTTTATTTTAAGAGATGCATCTGATGGGGTGGATATTTGGAGTCTGAGGCTGATGTAGATAAGGTTAAGGTAATTATTAAATTTATATGCCATTCTATATGTCATAAATAAAATGGTTCTTCAATTTGGCTCTTGGTTCATAAGTTGTTTGGTCTATTGATCAATTTTTAGGGCATTTTACAAGTTTTGGCTGCAAGATAAAAGGTGTCACTGAATGTTCATTTAATTGAGTGGGATAATAGAAGCCTAGGTAGTTTATAGGAATCTTATATGCAATCATATGAATTTACAGTAGTCTCTACTAATCATTATTTGTTTACATTGGCTTAGCAAAGTTCATACTATTTTTCTCCTTAAGAACGCCAAGTTTCTCTTAAGAGACGCATCTGATGGGGTGCAAATTTAGAGTCTAGTGGCCAATAAAGACCAAGATAATGTAATTATTAAGTTTATATTCCATTGTGGATGTGAATGAAAATTTGTTTCATTTATTGGACATGCAATTCAAAATTTATTTGGTCTACTTAGCAAATTTGAGTCATTTTTTAAGTTTTTAATGCAAGACAAAAGTTTCCACTGATGCTCGTCGAATAGAGTGGGCTAGCTAAATCTAGAAAATATTTTGAAGATTCCTGTGTGAAATTTTATTTAGTTTCAAATCCTATTTACCCTTCTCAATTTTCATGCAAAGGCATATAATTTTTTCACTATTTTTCCCCCTTAAGAACGTTTATTTTATCTTAAGAGATGTGTCTAATAAGTTGAAAGTTTGGAGTCTTAGGGCCAAAACAAATTTATAAAAGGATATTATTTTGTTTATATGCCATTATGGATATGACTGTGAAGTTTTTTTATTAATTAGGCACATTGGTCAAAACTTGCATGGTTTACTGAGTAACTTTTGAGTCATTTTGCAAGTTTTAGAAGAAAGAAAAAAGTTACTACCAAATGATTGTTAAATAGAGTGGGATAGGAAAATATTGAGGATGTTAATAAGACTCCTACTTGAAATTGTAATAACTTATAACTTGTTGTTTCCCTTCCAAGTCTACGTGTAATTGCTTAGTAAACTTCACATTCTTTTTTGCCTTAGGAACATTAAGTTTCTCTTAAGAGAAATGTCTGGTACTATACAAATTTGAAGTCAAGGGTCATCAAAGAAAATGTGAAGGTAATTAATGCAATTATAAACCATTTTATATGCTAATAAAAATTTAGTTCATTGATTGGGTCATGATTAAAACTTTTCTTGGTCTAGTGGGTAACTTTTAAGTGATTTTACAAGTTTTGGCTATTGTAGATACTAAAACTGAATATTTAAAGTATCTTAGTCTTGTACATTTGACAAATATCAATAAGGGATCTACCCTTCAATTTTAGACCTCCCTATTGCCAAAAGGCTCACATTCGCCATCTCACTGTGCCTAAATGCTTATATCTTAGTCTGATCCATATTATTCTGATAACCTAAGTCTCATGTACTTCACATAAATCTTAAAACATGATAAACATCATTCACTGTCAGTTTTAGATTTGTACTTGTTTTATAGTCCTTTGGACACTAATGGCCACAAAGGGACACTATCGTTGATAGTAGTGTCCATCATTGGTAGTGTCCAAATCATTATTTGGTGTCTAGTAGCCAAAATTTATTCAAATTAAAAAATGACTGAAACCCATGGGTTGGCCTAATTGTCTTATTGAACCCCTACCTTGAGATATTTTCAAAAGGTGTGGTGTAAATACAATTCTAAGCCTTCTCATTCCTCATCTAGAAAATACCAAGCAAACACCAATAAAAGCTAAATAAATTAATTACACAAGCACTCTATTCTACCTATTTGTCCCTATTTTCACATCAAGCATAGAAGCAATCATATCACAGGTTTGAAACATTCAAAGAATAACCCATGAGTGATATTTGTCAAATTAAAATCTAGATCACTACATGCATCTTCAAATAGTATATTGCACCCTTGAGTACATACTTTCCCACACATAAGAGATAATTGCATAAGTTTGAGGCCCTCATTGGAGTATTCTCTATGTAGATAATGACCGTTGATAGAGGGGTCTTTGGGGTAGTTTGACACCATTAGACCACTAATCCATTTTTCAACAAACTCATTCCAAGGGTGAAGAGGGGTGAAGAGCTAGGGTTTGATCAATAAACAAAGAATGACAACTTGTATCCTATATCTAAATACATTAGCAAAATGGTGACATAAAACTTAGAATGATGAAGTTGGTCACATCCAGATCCAATCAGTATTCTGTACTAGACAATTATGTCATAGTCAGACACTAGTGTTGATGGTAGTGTTTGCAACCACAAAAGTGTAGTTTTTAGAATTTGACTATGGTTCCAGAATACTAATCCTACATATTTTACACCTATTTTTAACCTAGATTTGTCTACGCATAGTAAACCAACTATCAATTTTTCTTATTTATTGTAATATCTTTCAATGATTGTACTTTATTATTTCTAGCAATCTCATTTGTATAAATTTAGAATATTATTAATCTGATTTTTCTATTAATTGGCTTGAGCTATAGATTAGTTCATCACCCTTGTACTAGAATTATTTTTATATTCTTAACCCTATACCACACCTTTCTAAATTTAGGGTTAAACAACTACAAGACAAAAAAATTTGCCAAATGTTTGTCAAATTTAGTGGACTAAAAAAATCATAGGGATGTTTAAATGAATCTTAGATGCAAGTGTAGGCAGTTATGGAGCATCTCTACCCTTCTTGATTTACGTGCAATGACTTAACAAAGAATGCACATTTTTTCCCTTAAGAACATCAATTTTATCTTAAAAGACACATATGGTGGGGTGCATGTTTGGAGTATATTGGATGACAGAGACCAAAAAAGGCCATTCTTATGTTTATATGCCATTTTTGGTGTGACTGCAAAGTTATTTTGTTGATTGGGCACATGGTTCATTGGTCTACTAAGCAACCTTTTGAATCATTTTATAAATTTTGGCTTCAAGGTAGAATTTATTTCCAAATACTCATCAAATTGAGTGGGATATAAAAATATTAGATATATTTAGAAGAATGCTACATGCAGTAATAGGAACTTATGACATGTCTCTACCCTTTTTCGTTTATCAAAGTTTGCACTCTTTTTCCCCTTTAAAACTTCAAGTTTCACTTATGAGATGTTTTCAATGGGGTGTAAGTTTCGAGTTCAATGGACAATGGAGATTTGGAAATTATCATTATTGTATTTATATACCAATCTAGATAAAACCAAAGATTTAGTTCATCAATTGGGCATGCGATTGAAAAGATTTTTGGTCAATTGAGCATATTTTGAGTTATTTTTCAAATTTTCATTACAAGATAAAAGTTACTACCAAATAATCATGAAATTTAGTGGGATAGATAAATATTAGGGAGGTTTATATAACTGTCACATCCAAATTTAAGAACTTGAAACTCATCTCTACCATCCTTGGTTTGTGTGCAATAGCTTAACAAAATTTGCACTCTTTTACCCCTTAAGAACATCAAGTTTATCTTAAGATACGCATCCAATAGGGTGAAAAAATGGAGTCTACTGGCTAAAAAAGATTAGGGGAAAGCATTCTTACATTTATCTTCCATTCTGGACATGACCACAAAGTCAATTATTTGATTTGGCACATGCTTCAAAATTCACTAGGTCATTTGAGCAACTTTTGGGTTATTTTGTATTTTTTTGGCTACAAGACAAAACTTTATGCTAAACTCACATCAAATTAAGTGGGATATAAAAATCCTAGGGGTGTTTGGAGAACTCATACATGCAATTGTAAGATCTTATGGTACATCTCTACCCTTATCTTTTTGTGTTCAATGGCTTAGAAAATTTCTCACTTCCCCCCCCCCTTAAGAATGTCAATGTTATCTTAAGAGATGCATCCAACAAAGTGTAAGTTTAGAGTCTGGAGGCTAAAAGAGAAGAAGAGAAGGTCATTCTTACATTTACATGCCATTTCATAAGTGGATGCGAATTTAATTTGTCAATTGGTGTGTAGTTCAAAATTTTCATGGCCTATTAAGTAACTTTTGAGTCATTTTGGTCTGTGGAGCTTCCTTTAGCTTTGAGAATATGAAATTATCTATTAATGGTACCAACCATGTGAAGGTGGAAGACACCACTAACCTATAATAAATATTTTAATAAATAATTATATTTATAATTATATTTACTAACTATAAAATCAATTTTTTTATTAAATTAAACATAATTACATTTGAGAACTCAACATACTTTCGTAATTCAATCCAACAGACCACTAGGATTGCCTCTAATTTTCATAGTAACAAGAATTGTTTCATGGTTAGACTCAAAAAAATTCCACAATTTCTTGTACATATTTCCATGATATTTGAGAGATTGAATTTGTTACATAAACCAAATGTTAATAGTGGGGTATCTTCCTACGTATTTCATACTCTTCAAATAACCATACATTAGAATTTTCTACAGGATATTGTCAAATCCAAGTTCCATAAACAACCACAGACCTAGTGGGATATTCAAGGTTTTCCTCGTCTATGATTGGGGAAGATAATTTTATTTTTTCCTCTACACACTGGCACAAATAGTAGTATGTTCCTTCTTCGTTATGCTCATCCACAATAATTGTATAAACATGCCATACGTCAAAAAATATAACACATTGTTAATAATGATGTCAGTCCATATACAAAATAGTACATAGTGATTGATAATTTAATAATTTAAAAATAAAAAATTCATCTCATACCTAGTTGCACAAGATCATACATGGTCAAATTCATTTGATAATGTCATTTCTCTAAGTTGTAATGTTTCTTGAAGGTGATAGATATTGATTAGACTTAGAGGTTTACATTTCCATTTATCCACCCACTCTTATTACTCACATTTGTTCTAAATAAAGTCCACAGATGCTAAACAAAAACATAGCATGCGCCTTATTTTAATTACCCAAGAACCTGCATTTGAGTTAAGAATGAGTGGAACTCACTAAATCTTGTTACTGTTATACAAATTTCATAAATTTTCAATTGTTATTCCTCCATTAACTAGAAACATCTAAGAATGACAAATTTTGTTCTAGAACCATGTGTCAATACCTCATTACACCATTCAATAATGGTTTTTGCATCTTTAAAATCAACACCAACTTTGAAAACATTCAATAATGTTTTTTGTATCTATCAAATCAACACCATCTTCAAACTTTAGCTCCTCTCTCACAAGGGCTTTTTTCACACATGCTTTCACACAATCGTACTCCAATTTTCCATGCCCGACCTCAGTGAAAATACAAATATGTTGTACATTGGTATTCACATGCATCTTGCCCAACCAATGTGTATTTTTTAAATTATTTGAAAGTTTGTTATCTATTTTCTAAGAATCTAAGGAAATATGAAGAGCATTTAGTATTTACCATTGAATCCTAAAATAAATGAAACATTCATTGTAGCACTAAAAGTCATAATAGATTAGACATTTTATCACTCTAGATTGCTTGGTTGATTTGTATTGCACTTGGCTTGTTTTTATATTGTAATTGTTAAGAGGTCTAATAAGTAGTAGTAATTAAAACCATACTGACCCTAAACACATGCCCTGAAATAAATGTTTTTCTTATCCATTCACATCTTCAATTCCTCTATTAGGGTTTTGAGGAAAAAAGCTGATTTACACAAGATTTGTGTAAAATTTTAGAAAAGAAAGCGAGATTTTTGGAGCCCTAGCCCTGATAAACAAAGTTATCAAATCAACATCTGCATGTCTTTTGTATGTTATACATGTGTAGTGTACACTTCTGGTGCCCAAATACGTCAAATATATGAGTGAAGTGTTCAGGCATTAAAAATATTTTGGGTTCACATAATTATATCCTAAAAACCATGATTATATTGTATAATTATTACTTATAAATTTATGTGAAAATCAAATATTCCTTTAAACTCATCTCTTATTATTTATTACATTAAAACTAAAATCACAATTAAATTTAATTCTAATTTCTTACATCTACTTAAACTTAAATACATGTTGTACGATGTGATATAAATTTAATTTAAATCCATTTATTCATACCAAAGGGGCTTGGAAAAACACAAGTATGCAAATTTTACAAAACTGACAAAAATAAAAATGATGATGATGATGATGATGATTTCCTCATATATGCCTTGATCAAATGGTTCAAATGGGTCCCACAATGCTCCCTTTCTCAGCTCGTGATGGTTTAAATAGTGAAATCCCTGTTGTGTCCTCCCTTGCCTAGCTGGATTCATTTGTCCCTATGGATTTAGTGGAACCCTCCATTGGAACCCTTCTACCCAGGCATAGTTTAAAAGTCCTTGGCCCTATTTTTCACTCACCCTTGCCTACTAATGGTGCTCACCCAGATGTGTATAAGATACCACTGTCTCTCACTGTCTCCAATCCTTGTCTGCTTGCTGGGCCTATACTAGATGCATGGCAGAAGAAGACTACATCTGATCTTGCAATTGGGTCAAATAGTGCCCCAAGTGTGTTGTTAGGCTCTTCCATTAGTTATGTTCAGCTCGGGACTAATAACCCTACCTCTAGGGGATAAGATGTAATGGCGATGGAGGCAGAAGTTGGGATGGAAGCTAGACGTAAGCCAAACTCTTTCGTTGATGTTGTCTCCTACAACTCAACTTCTAGAGTGGACCCCAAACCCCTTATTCTTGCATCCCCTGACCCTATGGTGATTTTGATGAGAAGGAATCTAGGCAAGTGCTTAGATGGAACAATACTTCTCAGCCAAAGGTGTCATTTACAAATTCATAGATCACTGGCTAAAACTTCAAGATCTCCACGCCTAGATCTCGAAACACTGGCAACCCCTCCTTTCAAGTAGTTTTGAAATTTACCCTTGTGCACAATACTTCTTTATTATAGTTTTTTGCAATATTGAGGACAAGGAAAAGATTCAAAACTAATTTTGAAGCTTGAATCACCACCCCTTAGTCTTGAAACAATGGTCCCCTGACTTTAACCCCCTCACTGAACTTTTGCATGTTAAACCAATCTGGGTTCCTCTGCCCCATTTCTCACTTCCATTTTGGCCTAAATCTAATATGAAGGCTATTGATAAATCATTGGGTTTGTTTCTGCAAATGCACCCAGATACTGACCACTTCTCCCTCACTACTTTTGCTAAAATTTTGGTTAATATAGATACCTCCAAGAATCTTCCTGAAAATATCATTTTGCAAGTAGGAGACTGCACCTAGACTCAACCTCTTGACTATGAAGGCTTCTTGTTTTGTTGTCGTAGTTACTTTGGCATTGGACATTTGACCAAAAACTACAGTCTTCTCAGAAAAAAGGATTTTTCTTGGTGGAAAGACACCCTTCCCACCCACCTTATGGTGTTGGTTGTGAATGAAGAGTGGGTTTCTTCTAACAACGAGGATTCTACCTCTTCTTCGGAAGATCTTATTATCCCTGTTACAAATGAGGACCTTAAAAGTTCTCACTCTAAAGAAGAATTGCTAGTTGATTTAATCTCTTCAAGGAAGGTTACAATCTCAGTTGGTGCCCCCTCCATTCCAGCCTTCTCTTCGGAGGACAACCCTGAAATTGTCTTATCCAAGGCAGAAACTATCAATGGTATAACAACAAAAGACAAATCCCAATCCTGTGTTCCAATTGTAAACTCCTCACCAGTGCAACTGGTTGAAAATAAGGAATGGTGGACTGAGGTTCGAAAAAGGAAAAAAGGAAGAAAAACAATGGCTCAACCCTCCTATATGTCCCTCCGCTCAGGGGGACCTCATGCTAAAGCTCAGAAGACAAGTGAAAAAAGGGGCCAGTCCCCTCGGGTAAGTTTGGCGGAAGCTTTGCAAAAATTTCCTAGTAATAACTAGGTTTTCTTAAAAAAGTAAGATAAGATTTCTGACTAACTTTTGACAGAAGTATCTGATGTATTGCTTATTACCACCTACTTTATTGACGCTGATAGAAGCATCCCATTTAAACATTATTCTTTCATATTCCATTCTCTTATATAAAGCTTCGAGACCTTTCAGAATCCGTTTTAACCCATATCAAATAAAAAATAAAGCAAATTTAAAATTCGACATATCCCTTGGCAAAATGAAAAATATTATTCTATGCTTGTTTTTGCAAGTAGAAAAACAATTATTCTCACATGTCCATGGCCCTTTTTCTAAAGGAATGTCTATTGTACAACGTGAGTCATGTCATATCTGATATTTATTTATCTCTTGTTTTACAGGGAATCAAAATAAAATAAAGTTGAAGTTACGTATTTAAAGACCCAATATATATTGGTTTATTAAAGGTCAATCATGCTCATTTTCGAAGTACATATTTAAAAACCAATATATATTAATTAAATCCAAAAACTTAAGCTAATAAGAATTAAAATAAAATAAAGATATATGATGTGAATAGATATTGACATTCGAGAAAGTTGGATAGTCACAACACGTGAATTCCCTCTTCCATCGTTCATATCAACATCTTTAAATGATTCCTTCTAGATAAAATTAATAAGAAAGTGAGAGTTCGACGATATTTTATTTTTCTTACAATTTAAAAAAAGTTTTGAATAAATTTTTTAACTTCAAAAAAATCTTAAATTATTATTTTTTATAAATAAATATATATTCTATTCAAATTATATGTTAAATTAGGGATGAATAAGTAAAATATGGATTGGTAAATTTATAAATAAATATGTAATATAAATATTCATACGTGTGTATTTAATTAGGTTTCAAATAGATGAAAACTTAAATTAGATTTAATTATTTATTTTAATTTATAATGAAAAAAGGTTTTATACGAATCTTTTTAAAGGAGTGATCAAAAGATCGATGTTAGAATTTGGAAGTAGAAATTAAGTGTTTTTAGTAAGATAAAGAGATTCCATAAATTTCACAAAAACTTGAGCTAAGATGTACTAAGTCTACACTCCACATTCTTGTTTTAACTTATTTTAGATCTAGGTGATTTAAATAAGCCAAAACTATTGAAATTTAGATTATATAAGATAGGGCATTCAACATATAAATCTGAATTGTTAAATATAGATTGATTTACTAAATATGGAAATGACCAAGAGAATGGTACTTAGCATATATTATGATTTATATTTGTTCAATCTGTGTATAGTGTGTAACCTTTTTTAGAAATAAGGATTAAAGTAAAGAGGGTATCCTAATCAAAAAAGGAGTAAACTACTCTAAAAAGTAGGGCAATTAAAAGAATTTATATTATATTGATATTCTGATAAGATATATCGAATCTAATCATGTGTTAAATATGGAAAGTACAACATTCAATATTTTGATAATAACAATATGAAAGAGAAGTTGTACTTAGCTTGTTTATTGATGTGT
Organism: Torreya grandis; assembly: GCA_037957365.1. NCBI lineage: Eukaryota > Viridiplantae > Streptophyta > Pinopsida > Cupressales > Taxaceae > Torreya > Torreya grandis. Next base: position 2,180,630 of record JARHVA010002342.1, on the reverse strand, counting down.
AAGTCGATCTAAATAGTGCAGTTGTAGGAATGGACTATCAAAATATCTAGATCCCGTCATCAGATTTTGAATATTTACTCTGCCAATCTAGTCACTTACATCACCTTGTAGACACTAGTATTGACGCTAATGACCTAATTCTACCACTAGTGTCTAGTACAAAACTCTTTTTTGTAAATTCTACCTATGCTTGTTAGGGTTGACTTTCACCTTTCAGAGTATTTGTTTAGATTACACACACAAGTTCTCAATATCGATCTTTTGATCAAAACCATAGATCCTCCAATTAGTGCATGCCATCTTACAAAAATAGGGGTTAGTGGGTTCAAGTTAAGTCGAGTTGGTCTTAAAGACCCCTCTGTCAGTGAGTGTTGCCTACATAGACATATACTCTGAAGAGGGCCTCAAATCGATGTAATTCTCACCCTTATGTGGGCTTGTGTGTGAACAATGGTGTACTATTCTATTTGTGAGTGCACGTAGTGATCTAGCTTGTAACTTGATAAATACTACTCATGGACTTATCTTTGGATGCTTTAGACCTGTAATAGTACTGCTCTTATCACTAATTTAGAAATGGAAAAAAAATAAGGCATTTTTGTGTATTTGATAGGTGTTTTTGCTTGGTAAGTGTTAGATGTATGCTTGAATAGTACTTGATTATAATGATTGATCTTTGACTTGTATTTATATAACACATTTTGAAAATAATTTCATAGAGAGTTAATTAAGAAACATAGGCCGACCTATACATATCAAAAGATTTATAAATTTGAGCCTTTGTAGGGTATGAAAATTAACATAATATTTGGGACACTAACATTGATGTTAGTGTCCAAGACTAAATGGTAGTGTCCTGGATAATGGAAAAATGTTAAAGCTCTATAACTGACATTGAAGGATATATATCAATTTTTAAGTATATTGTGGGCTTCAGGTGATCTGCGTAATCAAAATATCAGGGTTAAACTATAAGATAAGGATTTGGACACAATGAGATGAAGACTGCAAGCCTTCTTACATTAGGAAAGTCAAGGACTTAAGGGTAGACCCTAGAGTGATATTTTTCTAGTGTGTAAAACTAGTTTATCATGTAAAATCTATATTTGAGTATCTACATTCCCCCCTCCCCAATCTATTAATGTATACGGATGAAATTATTAGGTTAAAGGAAAAAAAATGTGTATAGTGGTGTACACAACACAACTTGTATTGACTTGAGCCCTCTTTGAATTTTTTGTATATGTATGCAATGCAACCAAGAACATGTTATAGGTGTATATAGAACATATAATTGAAATTGAATAAATAAAATTACTTGAAAAAAAGACAACAAGAAAGGAGTACACTTATGTGTTGATGCAACCATGTTGCCCCTTGATAGTTTACTTTGGTAATGATGCTTCCTAGTTGAAACATTGGAGAGAGATTCACAACTGAAACTTGGATATGCGAAGAGGTGAATTGGAGGGTGATCATGCCCCCATTTAGATGTAAGGATGAGTTATGTCAAGGCCATCGATATCACTAAATCTCAATCACACAACCCACATGTAAACATAATCTAGCCAATCTAGCCTATCTCGCCCAAATTAAGTGGTGTAACCATATCAAACTACAACATAGAAGTAGTGCCAAGGCCATCAAGGACATAAAATCTTGATCACACTAGTCAAAGGAGCCCGCTGTTGCAGTAGATATAAGTTCAATCAGTGCTTCTTGGTAAGGTTTGTGCATGAATATTGATATGATTTGAATAATGAATTTGTAATTTGGTGCATTTGCATGGCATATGTTTCTCTAATATGTCTCAAGCTAAATTATTTATCAAAAAGCAACCTCTATTATATAAATTGTATGTAATATGCATCATAAATTTGAAAAAATCTATCCCAAATCTATGAAAATATGTGTTAAAAGTATAATATTTTGTCACAAGTGTATATTTGAATCATGTAAACTGTAACAAATTCTACCAATTTTACCAAATGTGTGTGTGTGTGGACTCATGTTTATATGACATACTCCCATTGATATTTCCCCCTTTTGAGGTGAGGGGAATGAAATGTGATAGTCAACTTATCTTAAAAGGATAAGACAACCATGTTATATATGTATCAATTATGTAGTAAAAAAACATATAGTGGTGTCATGTCCAAGTAGATGTATCAATGAAACTCATAATATCCAAACATAACAATCTCTAAGATGCATGATATGTGTTAGGACCTTACAATACAATTGATTACTTTTGTATAAGCAACTAAACACGGAATTAAATCAGAAGTAATAAGTAACTAGAAATCAGAACAATAAAGAATAGGAGAAATAATACAATCTTGTATTATACTCTTCCAGAAGGAAACACAATGAAGAAATCTCTTTTCTTCCTCACACCTCTTGGGTGTACAGTAACTCTCCCTCAAGAGTTCTCTCTCTCTCTCTCACAATTACAACTAACTCAATTACTGAATTGTTTGCTCTTCTCTTCTTTTTCTTAATTACAATACTGCCCCATGGGTCTCTTAAATAGGATCCAAGGAAAACAATAATTAGAAAAATAGACTCAAGACTAAAATTAGTCTTTACATGCAAACCAACTGTTCTCCTAAAATTAGAACAAATCTAATTCTGGAAACACATGCAAATGCACACACACAGGTGACCGATGCCGGTCGCTGTCAGTCTGCATATGACCGACGTCGATCGATCCCTGACCGATGTCGATCGGTTCTGACCCATGCCTGATCGATGTCGGTGATACTGCCGATGCCGATCGACTGTGTAACCTCAGCAAACTCTGCATTTGCTCATCTGGTGAAGTTTTTAGCTCTACAACTCAACAATATGGATCATGGAAATGTTTATAAGTAAAAAGCTTAAAAAATAATCAAGCACACACAAAAGAACACTCAATATCACATAAAAAAGGGGTCCAAGGAGACCACACACAAGGGAAAAATTCAAATGTTTCATACTCAATGGAAGGACATGTTCAAATGTCCACACACCATGAACATGAAAATAATGAACACTCAAGGCACTAGTGCCAACAAATAAGGAACATGTTCAAATGTTCCACAATCAAGACAAAGAAGCAAACAAGAAGTACACTCAAGTAAGCCATGTGATAATAAGAAATATGTGAAATATAAGCAACTAACATAAGCATGTCATCCTAGTCTTTGCATACATGTGTTAGTAAAATGTCATGTAAAATAACATATCAAGTGCACTGTGTAAGATAGTAACAAGAGTAGAGGCATGTATATAAGTGTGAGTATATAAGCTCAACATGATAATGTAAAATTAACATAAAACAATATAACCTATGTTAATCATGAGTAATAAAAGCAAGATGCCCCCAACATAGTGTGTCACACAGGTACAGGAAAGGTCCAACATCTACATGGTCATGTATCATGGATCTAGTGTATACTTGTATCACACTCAAGTACCCATGAAAGATATGTGTATAAATAAATGATATGATATCTACAAATAACAATTAAATAACATATGAAAAAGCTAGTAAACATGTGAAATGCTAAATATTTTTGCCTTTTTAAAATAGTTTTGGAATTCTATTGAATATTTGATTTTTATTTTTATGAAATATTTAGATTTGTTTGAAAATTTGAAATTTTATGAGGGACTATCCAAAAATTCCTCATCGTCGCAGGGCATAGGACCACCTGATGAGCCTATCAACTTCTTTTCTTGGCACTATTGTTTATAGTGAATCATTTTAGTATATTGGTTTATCACCATATCCATCATGATATATGTGAATATATTTATCCTCAAAAGGAAAAATGAGGCACATAATTTTAGTATCCACGGTCACTTTCTTATCGACTAACTGATGCTACCGAAAATGGAATGTCAAATATGACTCATGATCTAATACGCATCTAACTGTAGGGACCAGTTTTGGTCCACATGTAATGGGTAACGTAATATATTTGAGATATTATGGAAAGAGTGGACAATGTTATAACTCGTCTATAGTATGTCCTACCTATCATAACTATTGGCCACTATAAATCATGTCACAATCATTGATATCAATCTTGAGATGCTCATAATTGTCTTCATTAATATTTTTAATAATGGTTATATCCTCTTGTTGTGGCCATTTTTGGGTATGCCCCCTTGTACTCTATACTTTTGAATTATTCAAGATCAAGGATATTTGTCATTATTCATGCACTATATATATATGCTCTTCATTTTTATATTTATGAATTTACTTTTGCACTACTTCACAATTATTTGTACCATGTCCTATAATTATATTATAATTGAAATATTTGGATCCTCCTATATGGATTATCCAGCCCCATGACTTGTGTTTGGTAGGTGGTAAAGATATTATCTTATGATCACATAACATATAAAGTATTGTGTGGAGCATGTTGTGTTGTTGTGATTTGTAAAATCTTTTGTGGTGACCTACGCGAGGATTACACATTATTCACATTATGTATTATCATGTGGTACATACAAGTTAAATCCAACCTTGTATTGACTTAACTTGTATGTACCAAGGCCTATAATGATAGATGCTCAAACGAATCAAAACTAAGTTTGCATAACTATTTATTTGTCAATTCATGAGGAAGATCATCATCAATGTCATAGTAGTCATAAAAATCACCATCCTACTACTTGGAATTTAATAATAAAAGAATATCAAATATTTGATTTTATTTTTATTGTAGTATCATTGGTTCCTTTTGAAATGGATGTTGTTTTACCTCCTTATCTTTATGTTCATTATTTTTCTCCTTATGTTTATCCTATGTACCTCAGATGTTAGTGCCTTATGAGTATCTTGACATAAATGGTTGATCTTACTTGATTCCCCTATCTTATAACTTGATATAATATCAATTGAAATAAATTACTTAGGTGGTACCATTTGAGGAACCCCTTATGTGTCAGAATGTAACATTTAGCAAAATTTAAAGGGTTCATCATCTGCATGCATTGTCCATAATGTACCATCATGTATGAATTTTACATATTGATGTAATGTAGAAGGTATAATTTCCATAATTTGTATCCAAGGTCTATCCAAAGTTAAGTCATAATGCAATGATTGAGACATTACTTAGAATGTAATTTGTACTATTTTGGGCCCAAATGCCACACGTAATGTGATTTGGAAAATTGGTGGGTTGCATGAATTATCAAACCCTTTGATATGCTTGTCTAATTTATGAAGGACATCATTGCTAATACTTATGTTTTTAATAACTTTGTACTACAAATGTTTAGACCTGATCTATAGTTAACTAACACTCTCTTGATTCCCTTAATGGTGAATATTGACTTGTATAAATAAATAAAAATCTTGATCAATGATATCATTTGAGGTTAGATCTTTGTGGTCAAATGTGATGAAGTTTGCATTAATTTTGAGATCTTGTATAATATCTAAAAAATAATTCAACTCTATGTCAATCGGTACTTGGGTTTCATGCAAAGTTTCATATAAGATATCCTTATAAACAGTTGATTGTTTCAAAATTTTAAGGATTGGTATCCTAACATGGATATTACTTAATTATTCAATCATATCATACCCTTTAGATTTTATTAATAACTTAGGCTTAGGAGGAAAACATTGTATATTAATAGGTGGCTAAATAGGTTGGGCACCCTTTCCTTTTCATGTAGTAATAGTGGACCATGAAATACAATATAAGTCCTAGGCAAAGAATGGGAGTGGGATGATAGTTGTCACTTGAATAGGATCTAGGTGGGACAAAAGGTTGATAACATGCACATTGATGTGTGGTAAAGCTAGACAAGGGTTCAATGATATTGCAATAAGAATTATAAAAAGTGATTAAATTTTTATCTTGTGTTAAATGACTCTCTTTATTTGTACCAATTTGTTGACTTCATTTGATTATATCATTGATTGATTCAATAATGTATGAAAGATGACAAGCAATAACTATCATCATGTATTGTACAAGAAAATATATACCAGATATAGCCATATTAAGCATGATGAATTCCTTTGTATTTGAAAGAAATCTATTTTTTTTAGAACCTTAGGGCAAGTTAGGATTTGCACCAAAAAACTCAAATGTCATAGGTTCACCAAATATTTAACCCTTTCTAGAAATAAGGATGAAAGGAAAGAGATTAGCCTAATGAAATAAGGAGTAAGCTACTCTAAAAATTAGGGCAATTAAATGAAGTTAGATTATACTAATATTTTGATAAGATATACTAAATCCAAGCATATGCTAAGATTAGAAAATACAAAATTCAATATTATGAATAAAATACTGAGGATAAATTATGCTTATCTTGTTTATTTATATGTACGCAAATTTAAATAGTGCAGATGCAAGAATGGACTATTTGAAGATCTGGATCCCATTATCAGATTTTGAATATTTGTTCTCTACTAGTCTAGACACTTGCATCACTTTGTGGACACTAACATCGATGCTAGTGTCTTGATTTTTACATTAGTGTTTGGTATGGAGTATTGAATATTTTATATAAATTTCACCTATACCTGTTAGGGTTTACTATCACCTATACCTATTAGGGTTTACTATCACCTTTCTGATTATTTTTTTAGATCATGCACATAAGTTCTCAATATCATTATTTTGATCAAAACCATAGTTCTTCCAACTAAGGGCATGCCACCTTGAAAAAATAGGGGTTATTGGGCTTAAGTGAATTTGAGATGACCTTAAAGATCCCTTTTTTAGTGAGCACTACCTACCTATCTATATACTCTAAAGAAGGCCTCAGACTGATGTATTTCTTCCCCTTATGTGGGTTTGAGTGTGAACAATGGTGTAATATGATATATGTGAGTGCATGTAGTGATCTAATTTGTAACTTGATAAATAATATCTAGGGATTGTTATTTGGATGATGCAGATCTATAATAGTAATGCTCCTATGATTGATTTGTAAATAGGGAAGAATAGGGTAATTTGGTGTGCTTGAGAGATGATTTTACTTAGTAAGTGTTAGGTGCATGCTTTAATAGTACTTGATGATAATGATTGATCTTTGAATTGTACTTATACAATACCTTTTGAAACTAATATCATGGAGGGTCAATTAACACACATAGGCTGACCCATATATATCTAAATATTTACAAATTTGAGCCTTTGTAGGGTACGAACACTAGCATTAGGCCTAGGACACTAGCATCGACACTAATGTCCAAGACTGAATGGTAGTGTTTAGGAGATTAGAGAAATGTTAAAGCTCTGTAATTGATAATGAAGGATGTGTGTGTGTGTGTGTGTGTGTGTGTGTCTGTGTGTGTGTGTGTGTGTGTGTGTGTGTGTGTGTGTGTGTGTGTGTGTGTGTGTGTAAGGTTTTAAGCATACCGTGGATTACATCTTATCTAGGTAATCATAATATCAGGGTTAGATCATAAGATAATCATTTGGGCATAGTGAGATGAAGATCATGCCCTGTTTAAATTTTGTGTGTATGACCTGCATCTAAGAGCATGTTATAGGGGTAATTAGTGCATATATTATGAAAATGAATAATTTTATTTTATTAAAATAAAATAGAGAAATGAATGCTTATCCCTATGTGTCAATGCAATCATTTTACCCCTTGATAATTTACTTTGATAATGATGCTTCCTAACTAAATAATTAGAGAAAGGTTCACAACTAAACGTTGGAGATGTGAAGAGGGGAATTAGAAGGTGATCATGTGCCCATTTAGGTGTAAGAATGAGTTGTATCAAGGCCATCGAGATCACTAAATATCAATCACACAACCCACATGTAAACATAATCTAGCCAATCTCGCCCAAGTCAAATGGTGTAACCATATCAACCTAAAAGATAGAAGTAGTGCATAGGTCATTGAGGGTGTAAAATATTTATTGCACTACTCAAGATAACCCATTGTTACAATAAATATATGCTCAATTGGTGCTTCTTGGTAAGGTTGGTGCATGAATATTGATATGATTTGAATAATGTATCTTTAATTTGGTGCATTTGCATGGAATATGCACATCTAATATGTCTCAAGCTGAACTATTTGTTAAAATGTAACCTTTTAGGTTTTCATGATTTATCAAGTTAGGGTATTTTGGAGAGGATCCAAGTGAGTAGAGAGCTTTCAAGAATTATGAACAATAATCATCTTGTAGTGATTTAAATTTTAATCTTTGATCACAGTGCAAAAGAATTAATTTTTATATATCAAATAATGTCTTATTGTACTATATAAAATTAAAAATTAAACAATCTATATTTTGAAAATATCATGCTTTTGTTATTGAATATATAGAGAGGCTTTGAAACTGTAAAAATTCCTGTGTAATTTGAAGTCAGGTTTGTCTAACACTTGTCTTTCTTCGAAAATCCATAATAAACTTGCAATTTGAAAGTGACATAGTAACAACTGAGCAAGCAATCGACAATGATAATTAAAAAATTTCATACATACACACACTTCCAAAGTCGCTCAAGCAATTGAATACATGTGACAGTTAGCTGAAATGATTCAATGCATTTTGGCCCCTATTTTGTAAGTTTTATTATATAAACATAACAGCCCTCTTTTTTGAGATGCCATTTATTAAGTGCCATTACATGACATCTTTTACTATCTTCTCTAATTTTAATATTACTATCTCAATTTCGTACGACAACTAAAAATCGAGGCACTGTCATTGTCTACTTTGTCATTTTGGTAAACTATAGTTGGTTTCTAAGTTTGATAATAACTGTGATTTTATTGGACACTACTAAGTAATTTTCCAAATTTTAATATGAAAATAGACCAATTTATTCAAGTAATTAGTCTTGTCACAATTATTTAACTAGTCACACTATAAAAAAAAAAATCTTAATTTTTTATAATACTATATTCTAATACTAATATCAAAACTCGACAATATAAAAAAACAACTTATTTTTATTCGTGGCATGCATGCAAACACCTTTACAAAATATAAGACCATATGTAATTGCATAGATAATCCACTACAATAAAAAAAATCATGGCCCTCCTCCTCACATAGACCACGTATAATGAATTATAAAACACATAATATAATTTAATTTTAAGTGCATTAATCCTTTGCTTATACAAATATTGATGAAAAGAAAATCTAATTTGTTCGAGCCGAAAAATATTATTGAAAAGACAAAATTGAAAAAAATAAAATTTAAGTAACCCTTTACGAATACAAATATGAACTCCCTCTTTTTATCTACAAATAAAATTAAATAAAATTTCAAATATTTTTCTCTTAATTTATCATAACTATCATTTATTATTGAAAAATTTTAAGATGGTTTTATTAATTTCTTTAATCTTATTATTTACAATAAATATTGATAATTTTTTCTTCATAAAGATTTTTCTCATGCCCAATAGATGTGGACATAGGGAGTCTTAAATTGCTAGTGGCCCACACGTATTTATAGTTAACAATGTATGGTGTGATTTAAATATTGATTTTGATACCTAGTCCTTTCCCTCCATTGCTATGAGAATATTGAGAATTAATTATTGATTTATTTTTCCATGCATAATGGTAACATAATAAGGAATTATGTTTTGGTGTTGGGAAAATTGATATATAAATATTTTATTTACGATTATATTTTACAATCTATTTTAAATAATTTATGTTAGATTTTATTTTGATGTGTGACAGTTGGGATCAATGATGCAAAGAGTAAGGTTAATGAGTTGTTGGATTAGAAAATTGAATTTACCTAGAGCTTTGGTGATTTATGATATATGTTAGATATAAAAGACAACCTTAGTAGCTAATGTCTTCATATGCCTACCTCTTCAAGTCTATAAATTTTAGATAGTTGATATCAATGAAAATTACAAAAAGAATGACCTTAAATGGTTGCAACAATAAATTTTGTGTGATTGTATTGAAACAATAATGAATTGAAAAGTTGCCATGAGAGTCGAGAACAATTTTCAATGACTTTTAGAGGATCAACCATCCAAACTGTGTTCATCTTTATCCACAATGCTTTGAGAGGAATTAATCTTGTCAAGCTTCTTCTTAGAAACGTCTTAAAACTTCCAATGCATAATAAGATCCTCATTACCGATAAAAAATTGGTTTAAATTGACATACTTTAACTACAAATTTTTTAACGATATTCACATTTAATAAATTATCTTTCACAAATAAATATAAATAAACTCGTGTAAGCAAGCTTCAACCAATGCCAATACAAAATTTGAAGATAATTAAAATATAAACTAGGTCGTGGAAATGTATGACGGAGTACCTCTAATCTTAAAAATGGTTGGATCAAAATTAAGTGCACTTTTAAACAATTTTAAACAATTCCCTGCTAAAAAAAAAAAAAGTTTTGAGTGAAGTGTGATGGCTTAACTTGTAATGTCACAATTGAATTATTAAATGAGTCCCTACAAAAAGGAGAAAGAGAGTTGAGCGAAAACATGGTTGATAAGTATACGATTCTTTGGAGGGTCTATATAAGGAGGCATTTTAAAGATTTAACCACCTTTTTTAATAATTCAGAGTGGTATATGGTCACTTATGTTGTTGCAGAGGTATGATTTCAAGCACGGCAAAAAACAACCCTAGTAAAAACCTTGCATGAAGGCAAACTAAATGTTCGTAATATATTTAGATCAAAAGAATGAATGTTGTCTAGATTAGATAGGATAACCAATCTGGAAACCTTAAAAGATGTTTTGCAAGATCCACAGGGAAAATGTTAGCAAATGTGTATGTTTATTGAGTTGTTTTTTTTCAACTTTTGACTGTAAATTTATAAATGAATATATTATTGAGCCTTGGAGATGAGAAATATGTTCAGAATTTTTAATTCCACATGATCTAAACATTTTCCCGTCAAGCATTTGTTGATTGATTGTGTTACTCTGTATTTGCAGAAACTTGAGAAATTGAAAGGAATTTCGCCTTCCGGTGAAACATTCCAACTTGAAAGCAGAACATTTTGATAAGATGCATAAATTTTCTAAGTGTTTTGCATCTAGGATGGTATATAGAAGTCACAGGACTGTGCACCAGAAGATTTGAAGATCTAAAGTACATCTACATGCGAAAAAGTTGTTCACCAATGGTGACAAGCAAGCATCCATGATTGACAGTTTTTGATGGCAGGATAAGGACTGACGACAACTTTTTCCAAGAAAGTTTAACATTTATTTCGTTCAGCCTTGTTTTAAACAGAGATTTCAATTTATTTTGTCCTCCGAGCTTTATTTGTCATGCTGAAACTGATTTGAAAACCCAAAACTATCTGCAGTTACCTCATTCTCTGCGTATTTTGAAAGTGGATCCGTTCGAGACACTGGGTTGCCTGAAAGCTTTCGCAACTTACTTTTTGGGAAGACATACAATTACACAAATGTAATCTGTATTTGAAGAGCTTTTGGGAGAACTTCACTTGAACTTAACTAACATTCACAAATTTTGTGGGTTCAATATTTTCCATTAATCATAAAATCCAAATCAAAAAATGCTAAATATTTAAAAAATTATGTTATATAAAAAAATGTTAAATACTTAAAAAATTATGATTGGTTGTCAAAATAAAGTCAAAGAATTTGTGAGTATCGGATAATCTTATGAAAGCTTCGTATCAACTTAACTCTTAGCATCACCTAAAATTAACATATTTTGAAAAGTTCAATTTCTTACCCGAAAACTTTGGATACCTCTATTCATTAGACATATTTTGTAAAGCTCAATTTCTTGCCCGAAAACTTTGGGTACCTTTGATTGTTAGAAGAGTTTGAATTGGAATTTTGTTACACGATAGTGTCTCCCAGCCAACTTTGTACAACTTAAGTGTTTGCATCGATTGAGTATTATATTTTGTTATTATTTAGAAAAATCACCATGAAGTTTTGGGAATATAATTTCATAGAGTTGAAGAGCTTGATGATAACTTGCTAAAGATTTCTAGATAAAACTGTGTAAGATTTTTTAAATCAACGTTTCGACTCACACTCTATGAACCATCATCATAATAAGAAAATAGATGAAGAACTATAAATACACATAACTAAATTTGTTTTTTTTTTTTTTTCAATACGATAAAATTGATTCACATGTAGAGATAAGTTATCAAATCTTACCTAAACATGAATCATCATTAAAATTTACTTAAAAGGTTTGAAGCATGGCATCACGAACAAGCGATAATTATGCCCCAAAACTGGTTTCATCCTCCCCCTCCCTCATTTAAAAAAATTCATTATAATTTCTTTGAGTCAACCCATGAAATATTCTCTTGCTCCTATTCTAATTGCAAAATGTTTTTTCACATGTGGTATTTAATCCATGTATTTAGAAAATTTTATTTCACCAACTAGCCAATAAATTTATAAATTAACATTATTTTAGACAAACATTTGATTTTTTGGGTTAATCGACTCTTAATAATATTCAATCAAAAAATGATTTTTCACTTGATTAAGACGCCCATTATTAAACACACATACATGTAAATTTATCCACGTGCATGTGCTTAGACCCACATCAATACCTTGAGTGCCTTAGGCACTTGCTCAACTTTGTGGAACACCACACATAACCACTTACACCATGTGATTTTTACGCACCACCAAGGAACAATTCACACAAACTTTGCACTTTGCATTCTTATGCATACCTCATCACACAATTCAAATTATGGTTAGTGTCTAATATAGAAGGCTTTGGGTCACTAGATCATACTGAACATTACCATTGTTGCACATCTAGGATTGAGCTAATGCCAACAACATAGATAGTGGGTCACACACCTATGTACCAATTTTTTCAATCTTGTACCACTCTTGCGTTACTGTATAAATCCTTTAGTGTTATTATTGTAGCTTGTGGCTCATCAGTAGTGACAACCAATGACATCACCACACTCTTCAGTTATGAAGTGGTTGTTACCAACTTTGTAACGAATCAATTGATGCTTCATCTTTCTTCATTGTATAATAATGTACACATCCATTATTTTTAGGTCAGCAGAACATACAACAATAAAGTTATGTATGTACACATTTAGACATCTGATCTCTCAAAATTATACAAAACATAACATAATACAACTTTGCTATTACAATTTTGCATTGATTATCATCTTTTTCTTGTTCTTTGAACATATTGCACTTACATATTATTTATCATTCCTAATCAGCTTCCTTTCATAATCTTCTTAAATCCATCTAAGTAGGTTGTCCATTAAGTCTCCTCATGGGCCCCCAATCAGTGATATCAAAGCATATACACTTCAATCATTTATGAGTGGTATCATCATATTTATAAACTTTTTCATTATTTGTATGACCACTCATACAAGGTATGAATACAAAGTTTGAGTTGGAATTTTGTGATAGGTTAGAGTGTCTCCTAGCCAACTTTGTACAACTTAAGTGTTTGTATCGATTGAGTATTATATTTTGTTATTATTTAGAGAAATCAACATCAAGTTTTGGGTATATAACTTCATAGAGCTAAAGAGCTTGATGATAAATTGTTAAAGATTTTTGGATAAAACCATGTAAGATTTTTTAAATAAATATTTCAGCACACACACCATGAACCATCATCAGGATAAGAGAACATAATGATCGATTTAAATAATCCATTCTCTTATCCTGGTAATGGTTCATGGAGTGTGAGCCAAAATATTGATTTAAAATATCTTGCACGGTTTTATCCATAAATCTTTAACAAGTTACTTCATAGACTATGAAAATATTATCTCTCTAATTGATCTTGATGATGTTGGGTATGGGGGAAATCCCCCTCCAATTTTAAATGATCTTGGTTTTTTCTCTTCTTGTACATGTAAAAGAAAGGTCTCTTAAAACTTTAACTTTGCGTATTGTACACTTTTTTTGTAAAAATTGTTAGGGACCCCTTATCCAACGGAAGCACAATTGATTACTTTCTTATAAGCAATTAAACATGGAATTATACCAGAATGATAAAGTAACTAGAAACTTGAGACATCAAAGAATTTGAGAGACAATACACACTCTTGTATTAAATATTACTAGAAAAAAATACAATAAGGAAGATGCCACTTCTTCCTCCACCTCAAAGGCTTGCCACACCTCAAGACCTTCTTCCCTCTCTCTCTTGCTCAACACAACAACTCTATAGCCTAAGTTATTATCCCTCCTTAAATGCTTAAGCTGATCTCCTTGACCTTACACCTGTAGATCTCCTTGACCTTGCTTGCTTCAATGCTTTTACTTGCCTTCTTGATAATTACAATACATGCCTCATGGGTCTTTAAAAAGGATCCCATGGTTACAAAAATAGAACTCTAACTACAATAATTAGACACGCAGCTCGTGACTATAATTAGTCATTTGACATGCAAACACTCACTTCACTTAACTGACTATTCGTCAACAGCAGTTCTGGAACACACAGGTGACCGATGCCGGTCCCTGCTTCCCTGGTGCTGCCGACGTCGGCCGACTAGCTGCCGTCGCCAGTTGCCTTCTGCACTGCATCTGACCGACGTCGGTCATGCTGCCGACGCCGATTCTTCTAGTTCTTCAGCAACCTCCTCTTCGTGTCTGCAAACAATTGAAGCTTTTAGCTCCACACCCTAACAAAAATACATTTTGCAAACCCTTTCTCCTCTACAACATGAGACAAGGGTCCCATATATCCTTATATTATAATTTTTGTAAGATTAGAATATGGAGAGGGATGAAAACAACCTACCTACAACATATTTTTCACATACATTTTTTTTTAATTTGATAGAAGCCATCACCATCCAATGGTGCACTCCATAAATTATTTATGCTTTAGTCCCTAGGTGGGGGCCATGAGCATGACAGGTCAAACATTAAAAGGGCACACATATCAAATTTGTTGAATATTTTGTCCATGTCCTTTTTTACAATAGTTTTCCAAAATCCACATCTAGCAAAAATATGTACAAATGTAAAATAACTTTTACTTATAATAGATGAAGAACTACAAATAAACATACCTAAACTTGATTTTTTTGTAATGAGATAAAATTGATCCACATGTAGAGATAAGTAAGTTATAAAACCTTATCTAAACATGAATCATTATTAAAATTTATTGTGAAAAATAAAAGGTTTGAAGGCATCACAAACAAGCGATAATTATGCCCCAAAACCAGTTTCATCCTCCCCCTCCCTTCTTTAAAAAAATTCATTATGATTTCTTGAGTCAATCCATGAAAAATTCCCTTTCTCCTATTCTAATTGCATGATGTTCTTTTCATGTGGTATTTAATCCATGTATTTAGAAAATTTTATTTCACCTGCTTGCCAATAAATTTATAAATTAACATTATTTTAGACACAAATTTGATTTATGGGTTAATCGACTCTTAATAATATTCAATCAAAGATTCATTTTTCACTTGATTAAGACACCCATTATTAAACATAAATACATGTAAATTTATCCACGTGCATGTGCTTGGACCCACATCAATACCTTGAGTGCCTTAGTAACTTGCTCAACTTTGTGTAACACTGCACATAGCCCCTAACACCATGTGATTTTTATGCACCGTCAGGGAATAATTCACACAACCTTTGCACTTTGAATTCTTATGCACACCTTATCACATAATTCACATTATGGTTAGTGTCTAATATAGGACGATCTGGGTCACTAGATCATACTGAACATCACCATTGTTGCACATCAAGGATTGAGCTAATGCCAACAACATAGATTATGGGTCACACACCTATGCACCAATTTGTTCAATCTTATACCACTCTTTCATTACTATTCAGCTCCTTTAGTGTTAGTATTGTAGCTTGTAGCTCATCACTAATGACAACCAATGACATCACTACACTCTTCAGTTATGAAGTGGTTGTTACCAACTATTGTAACAATTCAATAAACAATTCATCTTCCTTCATTGCATAATAATGTACACATCCATTATTTTTAGGTTAGCATAACCATAAAAAAATCAAGTTAGTAAGTACGTACACATTCAGACATTTGATCTCTCAAATATTATCAAAGCTTAAAGCATAATACAACTTTGCTATTACAATTATACATTGATTATCATCTCTTTCTTGTTCTTTGAACATATTGCACTTTCATATTCTCTGTCATTCTTAATCATCTTCCTTTAATAATCCTCTTAAATCTATTTAAGTAGGTTGTCCATCAAGCCTCCTCATGGGCCCTAGATCAGTGGTATTAGAGCATACACACTTCACATCATTTCTAAGTGGTATCATCATGTTTCTAAACTTTTTCATTATTTATATGACCACTCATACAAGGTATGCATATAGGAAGCTATGGATTGAGATTCATGACCCTTCATCATACCTTCCTTCACGTCTTCAGATGGGATAGAACTATTCAATGACATCAACTTTAAAAATGTTCTAGAAAGTGATATAGATGCATTGCAAAGACAATGAGAAGATTTGGAAAAATGTCATGCATGTGAATGAACAAGAATTGTTGATCACATTTCACTAATTATAAAGCAATAGACCTCTTCCAACACCTCTCATTCTCATCATCCAACCGGTGGTCAAACTCTTTACAAAGTACAATTCAATCTAAACATCCATATGTTTGAAGGGAAAAATATATGCAGATGCACTAGACAACTGGATTAACCTTATAATATGTTCATACTATGTAATTAATCAATTGTTTAACAAATAAAAGATAAAACTTACTATTTTGAAAGTTTATTTATTAGGAAATAAATGGTGGGAAAACTATTGTACTTCACATGAAGATGAAGTCAATTTAGACACATCTGTAGACACATGGAATGATTTCGTAGAAGCACACAAAGAAACTTATTATCTTGTTGGAAACTATGATGATCGGTATATCAAGTTCTTTTAGTTGTGCCAAGCCAAAGAGAAATATGTGTTATAATACACAAATACCTTCCATGCTCTAGTGTCCAAACTTGGGATTCAGAATTCAGAGCAAAATCTTGTTTTGAAATATAGGTAAGGTTTGAAACCTCATATCTAGTTAGATTTGAATTTCCTATAGGTCTCTTCAATTGGAGAAGCCTACATAATTGTTTGCAAGTTTGAATAGGGATAATTTTAAGAATGGAAACTTAAAACTTACTAAGAAATTCTAGTGAATTCTAGAGTTTGGGGATAATTCCATTGGTTAATCTTTGGAAAAATTGCCATGCAAGTGTAAATTGACTGGTTATTCTATTAGCTCTTTCAAAAAACTTATAAATATCTAGAGAATTAAAAATCATATTCAAATCAAGAAATAAGGGCATAGCATGTCCCATCTATACTTTTTGTTCTCAGAACGACATAAATTTGTAATGTACCATGTCCTATTTAGTTACTATCAATGCCGATAAATGCAACTTATTAAAGTGTAGTTTGTGATGTTAGTGGTTTTTCTATGAAGTGAGTTTTTAATTGATCAATTTATATATTACTACTATTCTTAATCTTTTGCATGACATGATAAAAAAATAGATGGTCTTATTAAGAAGCTTCATCATCGGTTATTTGAAATCATAGGCATGATTGTTTTTTATATTTTCTTATTTTATAAACCTTTTTCTACTCTAGTGCTTCCTGTTTACTATCTATAAGGTTTGGGGTGTATTATTAATGCCATGTAAATGATGGGTTTTTATTGGTACTATTGATTGCCTGAGCACTTACATTTCTTGTAGTGGTACATAGCTTATAAGGATTATTGACATAGTTGTTAGTCACTTTCATTTCATCATATAATAAGTTTGTTTCAAATCCACATTTGTTGATACATATACCTTGGGTTTTGTATTCTCTAGATTAAAAACAATGGGTTGATATTGCTTACTGTCTTTCTCAGCTCACCTACACTGAACAAGGATTTAAGAAGCTAGCAAATTTGCTCAAAAGTTATGAACATGCTTTATGAGGATGTTGTTATTGATTATTTTAAAAATATAACCAACAAGGCAATGATGTATTTTGTTTTGTTTTCTTCCATGCTATTTTATGTTAGTTTTTGAAATGATCAATGACTTGAATCTCTTATATTATGGTTAATTCAACAAAAAACTTTACAAATACTGAAGTCAAGTCTTTTGTTGAAGACTTTGAAGATAATCTTGTCAAGCGTCATGAGAAGATAAAAGAGCAAGAAATAACTGCACAAAATGCTATGGCACATCAGTATAAAGTAGCTAATATAATGGAAATAGAAAAATCAAATTTAGAGGAAACAAGTTGTGTGACAAGAGTTGAACCCCAAGAAGATGGGTTTGCCAAGGAGGATATTCATAGTTCCAAGAATACATCACATAAAATCACAATGGGTAAGATATGAGTTATTGAAATCTTTTTAAATTGTTGTTCAACTTGTGAATAAGCTCAAGAAGAGAACATGACAAATAGTCTTAATTTGATTTTACAGTAGGTCATCTCATTGTAATCAACTGTTACATATTTTGTTTTTTAGGGGTAAACAAAACACATCAATAATGTGGTAGTTCTACATGTTAAATTGCACAATTTGGACTTAATGCATTAAAAGTCTATTTCAAAGGTCATGAAGCAACATCAATCAATCAACCTTCTCTTTTTCTATTTTATCTTTATTTCAAATTATACAAAATAAACACATAAAAAATTATATGGGGTCAATTATATTAAACAAGTTATATATCTGCATAGTAGAACTTATATACCTAAGTAAACAATCAAAATTAAAAAGAAGCACATAAGGCTCAATCATAATTATAATGCTTTTGAAAACTTGACGACAATGCTCCAATAAGAAACCTTTTATTAGACAACCAAAAGTACTGGTTTTTAAGAGAACATTCTCATTGTGCTTTAGTTGCCTCATCATTTTCTTTGGACCATGCTTCTTTCTGCATCTTTAGATCTAGCCTTTCATTGGAGGATTGTATAATACTGCTATTCAAATTGATCAATGCGGGTTTCTTGGATGTCATGTCCAAACTCACCATCCATCCCTAAGAAACATAAAACACAAGATCAAACATCAAAATGAGGGAGTAAAAAAAATTGAAAGTAATTTAAAGGAAGTGATTCTTACATTAGTTTTTAAACTATTGAAAAGTTTAGGCATCCTTCTCATACATGTTACTTGTGCAATTAAATTTATAAAAACAACACAACTCTAAATATCCATCAAACAATTGTTGAAGGGGAGAAATTATTTTTGGATACGATGAGCCCAACCATCGGTAGTCCATTCTACCTTATCCATCAATCGAAAAGTTGAAAGCGTTCCACAAAAAAAATTCAACAATATAACAATATAAAACAAAATAAATGCAAGCTAAGAATATAATAGCTCATTCTTGCATTTATTCATCTTACACCTCTCTATCTTTGCAATTTTTGTTTGTCAAACTCTTTCATCCTCAGGTCTAGCTCATCCTTCAACTATAAATGAAACCATACAATTGACATCAATAATACATGTGTCTAGGAGAGGAATCAAATCTATATATACTAATGATCATAATATAGATGATTTAAGATAATCTGGTATTGTCTTGATATTGCTTGATGTCTTTTTTATGCCAATTATTTTGATTTTGTAAGTAAAAGGAAAAAAATGCACTAAATTCCTTCGAGCATAACTTGTACCTTTAAGAGAACTTCCAATCTTATTTTCTTTGAAGATAAATTAACAAAACCCTTAAATATAATGAGATATCATTCAAAATATAACCCATTCTTTTATAATAAATTAAAAAAGAAAAAAGAAAAAATATAAAAAAATTAAAGAATTAACTAAAAGCAAAGGACATTATATGGAATAAATACTAATGTTTATTTGAATACACTTATAACATTAATAGCGGATTCATGTTGGATTAATGGACTGAAATTACAATTTAAAACTCCGTCGCATGCATTGAATGCCATCCTGTAGTTTGGTGAAGATTACAATGAAAAGACCTAGTGTTAAATCAACTCAAGCCTATACGATCTATTCTCTTCTTGAGCTTATTAATGAGTTGAGCTTTCATATTATTCTTGTGTAAATGATAACAAAAACATCATCGATATCAGCCTCCTCTCAGGTTCATCTTAATCATGTTACAGACATTTATTTTTTAATTTTGGAAACCTGAAACATGATCCAATATGTGGAAGATTTGTTGACTTGCTCTGAAAATTTTCATAGTTGTAGTATACAATCTTAATAAAGAAGATACAGATGAATCGATTGTGAGGCTCATGTTTTGAAGACACAACCAACCATAGAAATTGTAGTGAGGTTTTTGCACTGTATTTTAGTTTTAATTTATTTTCTGAAATCCATTTCTTGTGAAATCTTAAGTTGATAAGCTCAACTTGCAAATAAGCTCAAGAGAACATGACATATAATTTTTAAGTTGATTTTTTTTTCATTGTTTCTTAATAAAATGTTAAAATTGGACTTCAAAAAATAATTAAAAACAAAATACAGTATGAAAACCTTGCTGCAGTTTATGGTTGGATGTGTCTTCAAAATATGCCAATAAGTTCAACTCATGCATAAGCTCAAGAAAAGAACAGGCTGTATAGTCTTAATTTGATTTTTGATTTTTTTCATATTTTCTTAATAAAAATACAAAAATGGACTTTAGAAAATAATTAAAAACAAAATATGGTATGAAAACATCAGTGTAGTTTATGACTGGCTTTGTCTTTAAAACAAGCCAATAAGTTCAACTCGTGAATAAGCTCAAGAAGAGAACATACCTTATAATCTTAAGTTGATTTTTTATTTTATTTTTTCATTTTTTCTTCATAAAAAGTCAAAAATAGATTTATGAAAATAATTTAAAAAAACGATAATATAAAAACTTGAGAAGACCAAGGATAATATGAAATTTCAATTCATGAATAAGCTCAATAAGAGAACAGGCCATATAATCTTAAGTTGATTTAACAACTATTACATATTATGTTCTATAAAGGTAAACAAAAAACATCAATAATGTGGTAGTTCTACATGTTAAATTACACAATCTAGACTTAATGCATTAGCAATTTGTTGCAAAGGTCATGAAGCAACATTGATAAATCAACCCTTCCTTATTTTGTTTTATCTTTCTCTCAAATTATACAAAATAAACATAAGAAATTATGGTTGTCAATTGTATTAAACAAGTTATTTATCTATATAGTAGAACTTATATTCCTAAGCAAACAACAAAAATTTAAAATCAGCAATAGTCATAATTATAATGCTCTTGAAAAAGATGGTAATGCTCCAATAAGAAAACTTTCTATAAGTAGTAGTTTTTAAAGAGAACTTGCCTCGTCATTTTCTAAAACACTTAGATGATGTTGGCTAAAACACTCTAGCAATGTTTACAACGTCACTTTAATAATACATCCAACGTCACCCTAAGGATACATCTACTAATGTCAAGTCACCTTAAGGATGCCTCCAACATCACCCTAGGGATAGATGTAGTCACCCAGGGGATGTAAGAATTTATCCCTGGAATGACATTGGAGGCATGCTTAGGGTGATATTGAGGCATCATTGTATTTTAGTAATATAAAGTCAGACATAGAGACAAAATAATAAAACATGTTTGACTTTAAATGTGACTTTAAGGATGAAATTTGGACTTATAAATTTTATTGTTTTGTGACTTAAATACATATTTATACTGACTGAAATATGACTTTAAATCCAACTTAAAATAATAAAAATGATGTAGTGGTGGAATCATGCAATGATTGTGTAGATTTGTAACTCTAACGGATCTAAAAATTTATAGAATGCTTTGATAGTAGAAGACAAATAAAAATATCATTTAGATTTATTTGATGATGCGCAAAACTATCACAATATATTCTCCTTTGATATAACCCTATTTTTACATAAAACACTCAAAACTATATAAAACACTTGATGGTATGTGAACCATATTGTCACTCTTGAAATTCTTGTAATTTTGAAACTAGAAATTGAAAATTGAGAATCGTCAGCACCAAGGCAAATAACTCTACTTATTTATTAAAGAAGTAGACATTTGGTGAGTCTTGGTCTCACATGGTCTCTCACATTTGTAACACATGTACGTAATAGTCTTGCAAATCACTCTTCTCAAAATAAATATATTAAACACAAAAATAGATAGGTAATCGAAGTTGTTATAATTATTGAAAGTACATTTATAACACATGTATGCAACTATACAAAAAAAAAATCATGTAAGGCTCGATAAGAATATGTAACCAATGTGAGGGTGTAAAGGGAAGGGGTAAGTGATCTTCCAAATGATATTCCTTAAAGAGGGACAAATGATATGCCCCAATATGAGCAAGATATATCATTAAAAGTACTTAACATAGTAACCACAATGTGACTAGGTGTATGGAAGATGTTAGGGAGAATCCCATCCTACAATAAGCAATGTAGAATCAATAGACACATGGGTGCATCAAGCCGTACTGGAAAGATATAGGAGATAGTCTCGATAAAGGGAGGACAAGTGATATCATCCAATAAGACCACAAAGAGGGGGAAATGATATGTCCCAACATAACAATGTACCCATAGAAGGGTGAGATATAGCAATGAAGCACACAACAACCATATGCTTCAATAGATATGTGGTATAAATAATGGAAATTTAAAAAACATGCATAACATGCTTGATATAGATAATAACACTAAACATATGATATCACATAGTATATAAAATGCAATCACAAGCAATTATGTAACCACATATTGTGAATGTAACCATCGAACAAGAAATGTGAACAACAAGCAATATATTACACATAAATGACATGACTAGAAGACTATATGATCCTCTATGAAAAAGACAAGACATGGAAAGCAAGATGTATAAGCACACAAAAGCACAAGCACACATATACAAACGATTGAGCACTCATAAAACGTGCAATATAACACACAATATATCCACATATGTCAATGTAAATGCTCACACTGCTACTTGAAGTGCAATAAACCACAAATAAGAAAAAATTTACAACAGAAATGGATTATTTTTCATATTTTTCATGAATAAACATTGAAAATTTTGCATCAATTTGGCTGGCACAAAAGTGATGCAAAAATGAAACAACAAAACATTTTTAATAACATCACCTTTCTGTCATCCCAACTATTAATAAGTTAAAAATTATATAAAAATAAAAATAAATTTAATTTTTTAAAAAATTACATGAGTTTTGCATCACCGATTAAATAAAAAAACATTAAAAAACACGGATTTCAAAACTTGGCAGCGGGAAAAGTTTGGGTAGTGAGTCGAACCAGAGTTTGAAGAAGGGGATGGAAACAGAATCAATATCAGCACAAGTAGCTTGGATTGTATGTCGATGTCAGTCGAATCAGATTCAACATAACTAAATGGATCCTAAATTTTAGCAAGATGAGCCGCGGTCGGCCAATGTGCCTTATATTTGCAGCAGCCCATTTTCTTTTTAATCTTGTTTATATTGTCTTGTTAACATATCAGATGAATCAAATACTAAATTCAATATCAAGGGATTATAAATCATATTTCATCAAAAATATAATGATTCCAAGTAGATATCGATTTTGGAAGAAGCTCATGTATGTCACGAGCTCGACCATCGTTATCATTAAAAATATGATGATTTATATTAACAATTACCTAAAATGGACTCAGTGGAGAATTCATTTTATTCATGATAATCTAAAGTATGAACTCATATATTTTTGAAAATGTGTACAGAACTCTATCTTGCATAAATGGCAATATAAGAAATTTATTTTTCTACATTCACTGTAATTTTGAGAACAGGCAGCAACGAAGCAACTTCTTATGGCTTCTTTCAAATGCAACCAATACAAGAAACGTTGCTTTTTACTACATCCACAAATCACCCATTGCGAAGATATTTCTGTGAGATTTTTTTCCATTTGAGGAAGAAGAGGAGATTCGTAAAGAGGGCACTAATGTTGATAATGATCAATCCACTTATCCAGAGAGGCCACGGTCGTTTGACTGTGAGGAGGGCCTGGCATTTCCTCCCTCTTTCCATATCTTCATCTGATATCCAACTTGCACCCAGAAACTTTAAAACCTGCTCAAATCTGCAATCAATAATGGATTTAAAACAAAACATGACGGAATAGCTAGTTTGGCTTAATCTGATCATTAGAGCAGAAAATTCATGTTCATTCAAAGCCCCATGGTCATCCTACACCATCACGTGCATCTCCGAATCACACTTTTCTTATCACATTCTTCTTCATCATCATCTCATTCCCATTACAATGTGATTTCAAATTTCTTGCTCAACGAATGTGGGTTTTCTTCCTCTAAACTAAACTTTTGTTTGTCTGTGATAAAATAGTGTCTGGCATGGGGATTAATGTGCCCCCAAAAAACCCCAAAATATGTCGGCCCAACACAAATTGACCACCCAAATTTGAAAGGCGACCCAAAATTTGGGTGGCATAATCCAAATTTAAAAAATGAAGCAAATTTTTTTTTCCACGTGTCAAGGTAACACAAATGAGCGTTAATTTGAGGTTGCATGACCTTTTCCACCATGTTGGCATTATTTGAGCAAAAGAAAATTAAAAAAAAAAATGACATGAAATTGATTTAATTTATGGTGCTAATTGTATTTTATGTGGTAGAAGATGTAAATTAAAGTAAGATATATAGAAGTAATTATATAAATTTGTATATGATAGACAAAAGTGCGAAAGATATTATTATAGATTTACTTTGAAAAATAAGCACTTAGTTTAGGTATGCTTTCAAATTGAGAATGCCTTTGAATGTAGGTATGATAAAGCCATAAAATATACGTAAATCTATAATCATATGTAATATGTATATTTTACATCCAACTCAAAATATACCATGAAAAGAATATGTATCACATATATGTATAAATCTATAACATAGGTAGATAATAAATGATATGCAACCACGTGTAACTATGTAACCAAAAACATAAAAGAAAATAAATTCTTGATTCTTATAATTTTCCAGTTTTTAGTTTTTTAAGGATTTTTTTAAAAGAAAGGGACCACACAAGAGACAAGCTAAGGGGAAAAAGGCAAGAAGAAGCAAGGAAAACACAATCAAGAAATATTCAAGCCAAGTGGTGAAGGAAGGAGGATAGACACAAACATGGGGTGAATGTGAGAAGAGGAGGAGAATTCCTATTAACTTACAAATTCTCTTAGAAGTCAGTATGTAATAGAGTGGAAGGCCTTGATATATATGTTGTCATCATTGAAAAAATCATGTAGGCTTTTAAAATGAGATCAACAATAAAAGGGTGAGGGACAAGGCAACAAAGCAAGCAACATAAACGAAGGGGTTAGAATGTTAATTCAAACTAATGCAAGCACATAAATGTCAAACCTACAAATTATCTTAGAAATCAGTACGTAATAGAGTGGAAGGCCTTGATATATATGTTGTCATCATTGAAAAAATCATGTAGGCTTTCAAAATGAGATCAACAATAAAAGGGTGAGGGACAAGGCAACAAAGCAAGCAACATAAACGAAGGGGCTAGAATGTTAATTCAAACTAATGTAAGCACATAAATGTCAAACTGAGAAAAAGTATGAAGCACAAAGAAACTCAAGGGAGGAAGCAATAAAAATCTAGAAGAAGCATGATGCACCCAAAGGTGAAGTATGACACTAGAAGGTGATATGTGATAGGCATAAAAAATATAAGAAAAAGTAAAAAGAAATTATGTACAGATTGTTCCATTTAAATGCATGTGATGTAACACTAGATGTATTAAAATTGTGATCACGAGTTGTATGGTAACCTAAATCATCATCACTAGGAAATGCATTATGGTGATGGCCTAGAGGAGTCAACTTAACCTCCCTAAAAGAAGCATGCATCTCATTTCAAATGTTATCATGCATAGTTGAACCCTATTGCCTATAGGTGAACCATATGTAGGTGCCTATAATTGAACCATTTGTAGGTGCCTTAGTATGAACATAATCAAGAGGTTACAATATGAATATCATGTGACATGGTTGAATAGGTGTTGTAACTGTAGGTACTATAACACTAGGTGTTATAACCATAGGTAATGTAACTCTAGAAGATGTAACTTGAGGTTGTATGATTTGTTGTTTGAGAATCACTTTGGGTTATACCTCATGTTGTATTTGATGTTGTATGAATAACTCATAAGATATGTTGCAAATAGTGAATACTTTGTTATTATACACAAACATAAGACATTGATGCAATATGCATGGGATAACTCTTATTTGATTTAGATATGAATGCCCAAGTAATAGATCATATGTTTCATTATCTGACAATACATAAAATCATAGTAAAAGGGTCTTACGGCCTATAGTGATAGGTAATATGATACCCCTAATGGGTATTCATGTGAGACCCTCATAATTGATTTAAAATTTTAAGAGATTTATGGAATGTAAAACCCTAGGTTGTTAAAGTGTTGGAATATAAAATTAGGGAATAAATATATCAATATCAACATCTACTGATTTGTACAATAATTAAATTATTTACTTAACTTATAAATAACAATAAATTAAAAAAGAGATAGTTGAAAATTTAACTGAGACAGATAAGTGGAGAGCTAAAAATTAGTGTAGGGAGAGTGCAAGGTGTCGCGAATAGGAAACAGGCATCATAAACCTTCCTGGACAGTAGTGCAATCCTTTAGTTAATAACACATCGCACTAGTGTCCCCTATGTTGTGATAATGTCCCTATGCATTAGAGATAATGAATTCTTGGGTGGACCTTCACCTAGTTCTGAGAAGCTTGTGCTTCTGTGATTAAATGTTGGATTGTTATATGTTCCTTATTTTTAACTGATTTCAAAGTGAAACCCTAAGCCTTTGTGTTTATTAGGGTATTTGAGGAGCACAACTAGAAAAAGAGTGGTATTAGCAAGGTAAGCTAGATGTAACCTCAACACCCCATATGTTGAGCGTTGCCTACATACTAATGCCTCAAAAGGGTATCAAGTCCGATGTAGTTCTCCCAATCTAAGTGTCGATGCAAGTGCAAGTGAATGCTAGTATGAATGTCAATTTGAGTGCTTTGAGTGTGAATTAAGATTGAAAATCTAAGTAATAAGATTTGAGTTGTTGTAGATAGGTGTATGCAGAAGTAGGGAAGAATATGGATCAATGACCTTGATTTGCATAACTATTTATTATTATTTTATGATTATTTACATTTAATTTTCATTTAGGGGATAAATGAATGAAAGTGGTTTATATATATCATTCTGATGTTTGTCGAGACATGAAGTGGGTCTATGCTAACCCTAAGGTACTTTGATAAATAGAAAGATATTTGTTGGGGGTGAAAATAGCTAGGGGACATTAGTGTTGCCCCTTTGTCAATAGTGTAGTAAGCTACTATCCAAAGGACCATGCTAATGTTCAAGTGGAAAGAATGGGTGAAAAAAAGACCTAGGTGCCTAATTGAAGGCTCAATGTTGTTTTTAGTATATTTGGGAATGGGTTAGACTCGTAAAAAAGTTGAAAGTGATCAAGAGAGGCCCTAAGATAGGTCTAGGGCTAAGCTAAAGATAAGGCGGTTTCAAGTGACACCCATTGCACCGAAATAACATTTTAGATGACTACATTTCTCTTTATTCTAGAAATGCAACAAAATGAAATAACAAGGATAAAGGAAAAAGAGATGTACGTAGACATACTTATGAGGCAAAGCATGTGAATCTAGGTTTGAGTATGTGAAACATGCTCCATTGCGTGTCCTAAAAATGAAACATGAATGAATCATTCCTTAATAAATGTCAAAAGTAAAAACAAAATTGAGTAAAGAGATGAGAGAAAGAGGAAAAGAATGAATACACCTCATTGGGTATGCGAACCAATGTTAAAATTTGGTGACATTCTATGTGTGTATGTAGATGGTCATCAAATAATGATTAACTTAGACTGAGCTAATGGCTTGCTCAATCCTCATGTGTGGGTGGATTAATAACTTAAGTTGTTCATTACTCCATCATTTTCCACTCTTACTCAATGGATCATAATCTGTGAATAACTTAGATTGAATTGATGGCTTGTCCAACCCTCTCATGTAAGTGGCTCAAGAATTCAAGTAGGCTATGACTCCATCATTGCCCACCCATGTGTAGTAGATGCATATGAAAGTGAAATTGTGCAATGTAACTGAAACTATGTGATGTAATTGAAAATGTGTAAGATGGCTCTAGGGCCACTCAAAAACTCTGAAATGTAAAATGGCTCAGGAACCAAATGGGAACTCTAAAATGTAAAATGGCTCAGGGACCACTCAAGAATGCCAACCACTATATATGGAATGAGAAATCAATATGATTTAAACCTAGTGTAAAACTAATGCAAATGTGTCTAGAGTAACAATGTGGAGAATGACATGGAGCTTCCATTCCATCTAAGAGTATTAATGGCAAATTGAACATATGGAAACGATGTACCACACATATGCCCTCAACTCTGATATATGTGTATATATATTCTAGATTGAGTCATAATAATGTGTCTAAGTATCTAAATTTGAAATGGGAGTGATCATGTCATGCATGATGCCCCTAATCTAACCAATCTTGTGTAATATGTATAAAAACTAAGTATATATAGAACATGTCTAATAATCTATGACCGAGACTGTGTAAATCTGAACTATAACTAATGTACCTTTCTATCAATTCTAGAATTTTTTTATTTCTAGGGCTAATGGATAATAGTGTGGTCCTTTGGTCAATAATGCACTGCACTAGTGTCTTTTATGCCGCATTATTGACAAAATGTGTTGTTTATGTGTGAAATTTAGATTGATCCAGTTGTGATTAATTTTCAGTATATTTTCACGAGTATGGGCTTTGTAATATATGTTTGTGTGCTGAGAACTGTGTTTTAAGTACACTAGGATGGCCTGATCTCTATGACAAACCCCTATAAATACCCCTCTTTTGAGGGGAAGTGTTGAACCTATGTAATAACTATCCTCAAAAGAAAATCTATGCATCATGTGTGATAAACTTAAAACATGTGATATATGCGTGGTAAACCAATATAATGTGTATACATGACATAAGAATGTAAAATAGTCTTAGCATAAATTGGTCATGTATGATGTATGCTAGATCTAGTATTCACAAGGTTGTCAAGATAGATAAAACAATGTAAGCATGTATATAAACAACAAATTTGAATATAGTCTAAGTAACCACCTAGGGGATGGGGCATGATGTCCATCAAGGTACCCAAGGAAGAAGGGGAGATGCATGAGGTCCCTCATGGCATCACAATTGGGCGTGAATGTAACAAGCAAGAAACAAGTGTTATGGCCATGATGCATACATGAAATCATACATACAAACACATGAGGAACACAAATTAGGCCAAGGGGCCATAATACACAAGACATGGGCACATGTCACCAAGTCTAAGAAAGCAATACATACAAGAATATGTTCAAATGTCCACATATGTAAAGAGAAAGCAAGGTTGGATTAAAGCCACATGGAAGGACATGTTCAAATGTATGCATACAGAATCAAGAAGCACACACACAAGCATTGGCACATGTCCAAATTATACACACAATGAAAGGAATTAGCTTAGAGCCATAGAATAATGGCTAAAATTCCATTAAGTAGATGTAGAATCAAAGAGACACAATCAAATCTAAACTGGTAAAGCTCTAAATGAAATTATGCATACGCATGTGGTACAAATCCATATAAGAGCAAAGATGTACATAAGTTGAGTCTATAGTGGTGGTAGTTGGAAAAAAATTAGTGTAGTATAGAATGATATAACTTGGCAAACTAGAATCTGTGTAGTATGATGCCCCCAATGGGATGATATGTCAATGTTAAATATGTGTATATGCAAATAGTAGCAAATCTAGATCTATATGATGGACATACGTCTTGTAGTGATCTGCGAACACTCAAAGAGAACAAGTGAAGCATGTATATATGATAAAATTGACTACACTAACATAGATAACATATGTAGTCCCTGACAAATAGAAGGAATGTAAATATGCAAATGCATACAATCTGAAATTTGTATTTTCTGAGTAATATTTGAATTTTTTTTCTATTTTTGAACATATTAAATTGTTTTTGTATTTTCAAATAATATTTTTTGATATTTTCTAAGTATAAGCTATGTACAATCAATATCAAAATAAAACTATGTAGAAGTAAAGAGGAACATACTAACTATTGAGTCTCACAAGAGACTCACTATCAAGGTGTCTTATATCAAATAAAGGAAGAGTGACCACATGTGATGTATGAGGTGGTATCTAAGATCTATGAATCGGATGTATTGAGTAATCTGTAACTAAAATTTCTTATGGAGTAGGGCTATGAATCTTTGGAGATAACTGAACAAGCATGTGAACTTTGGGGTTCTTGAGGACCCATCTAGTAGAAGAAGTTATGATTGGCATTGGCGCTCTATGATGTAATATTGATCTGGATGATAATGGGGTAAAGAGAGGCTCTCCAAAATCCATAACATGTCTTTGACATAGGGGTCTCTCTAATAAAGGTATCCATGGGAGAGTATGTGTATGTGGTATTATTGTAGAAGTAGACCTCACCTATATTAGTGGCTCAATTGTTATCAGAGGTGTGCTAATGGAAGCTATGTGTGGAGCTATGATTGGTGAATGTTGTATAATTGGTTGTGGAATATGCAAATGATATTCATATGAAATGCCCTCGACTATAACCACTTGATTAACATGTATATACTTAACACATATGTGTACGATGGATGGAATGGTTCATAGTTATTGTATCTAGGACCTACCTAATAACATATCAAATGTGTCGGTATTAGGTAAAACTAAAAATTTGGTGGGCACATGTGCAGGACCAATTTATAATGGAAGTACGATACCCTCAAAGGAGCTTTGAACATGACCACTAAAGCCATGAATAATTGTGTCTATTTAATAAATATCTTGTTTTGAATAACTCAAGTGATGCATAAGTCTAATATTATGCAAATTAATGCTTGACTTATTGTCAATCGTGACACTCTAAATATGATGATAATCAAAGTAATCTTGTACAAAGAGTGCATATAAATTTGAGTCATCATCGACAATCCCCTGCTCTAATAAAGTGATGAGAGGTCTAGTTGACACTATAGTATGATATACACCAAAGATATTATTTAGAGGGTGTGTGTCCATCGTATGAGTATGATAAGATTTTGGTGGTGGATGTGCTTGATAAGTATAATGAACACCTGAAGTGCTTGCAGTCTCATTAACCGTATGCTTTGGAAATGAATCAAAAAATATTTTCATTACTTTTGCTTCCATTGGTTGTGTTTTGAGTGCCACTGAAGGAGTGCTCACATTAATGATATTATCATCTATCAAATCTTGTATCTTATGTCGTAAGTTGATAAATTTGTTTATAGTATGGCCTGGTGCCTTGTGATAATCATAAAATATATTGGAATCATAATTATTTGAAAGAGGCTTAGTCGTATCAACCTCTTTGATGGTAGGGAGAGATATGATGTTGCATTCAAAGAGTTGTTGGATAACATGTGTTGGTGATTCAAAAAGATTTGTGAAAGGTCTCATTGGAGGAGTTGATAAGACCATGCAAAGATCTAGCTCTAAGACTCCATTAAATGTTGTCTTTTGATCATTTTTGTTTTCAGTGGGCCTCACCTTATATGGGGGCTTATTGGAAATCTTATTAGTTGAATCTAATCCAGATGTGTACTTTAATTTTCCCATGAAGAGAAACTTGATTTCTCACTCTTTCACTGTATGGCATAGATCTATAAATGATGGAAACTTTTTGAATAGTATAGCTTCATGTAATGTTGATAATAAAATCTGCTTGAATATGTCCTAGAGTTCTCTATCTGCCATGGGGATAGCCATCTTTGCTAATATAGTTTTATATCACAAGACATATTCAACTATTGGCTCATTACATTTTTTCTTGAGTTGTGCAACTTGAGCGCATGAAACCTTGTCACTGATGTTGATTGAAACGTGTTACAAAAACATATCTATCAATGAATTAAATATTGGTATGGACTGATTATGAAGATCATAGAACCATTGTAATGCATAGTCTTTTAAACCACATGGGAACAACTTAGTTAAGAGCCAATCATTGGACATGTAGTCCAAACATGCTACATGGAAAATGCATAGATGATGCTCTAGGTCACCCTTACCATCATACAAAGGAAGCTTGGGTGCCACAAATTTGGAGGGCAAAGGAGTTGTCGCTATATGATGTGCCAAAAGTGCATGTAAGAGCATATGAGACTCCAAGGCATAAGATGGTTTAGTAGCACCCCGCTGAAGATGTAACACCTTGGATTGCAGGGAATGGATCTCTTGCCTAAGGGATTGTACATATGAAGAGAAGAAATGTGTACTAGTCACAAGAGGTGTTGTCATTGGTGAGAGTTGGCTAGTTATAGTATGTTGTTGTAGAATCTGAATTACTTCAATAGTAGGTGTAACAATATTAGTATTTGTGGGGTTGGCAGAATGACATGTAGTGAATTTCAGGATATCTTCTTGAATAATATGGATAAGGTCATCTTACATATCAGAATGTTTAGAAATGAAATCTTGCAATTGTCTCTTATCGGTCTCATCAAATCGGTTATTGAATTTTGTCATTGTAGGTTAGGAAGTAGGAAAACAAAAGGTTGTATATTTTGAACCTTTTAAGATATTAAATCTATGAAAGATTGGAGAAATAGAATAATGAATCAGATCTAAGATTTTGAAATTAATTATTGAGCATAAAAAACAAAAGGATACAAACCCTAAGAGCATCTAAGGCTAGCATTTTGACATTATTTGAAGTAAGTTGGGTTCACCAAATAATTTTACTTTTAAAGAGATTTATGGAATGTAAAACCTTAGGTTGTTAAAGTGTTGGAATAATAAATCAGGGAATACATATAGCAATATTAACAGGGACCAATTTGTACAGTAGTTGAATTGTTTGCTTAGCCTATAAATAACAATAAACTACAAAAGAGATAGCTAGAAAATTGATTGAGTCAGACAAATGGAGAGCTAAAAACTAGTGCAGGGACAATGTAAGGTTCTACCATTAGGAAACATGCATCAAAAACCCTCCTAGACAATAGTGTCATCCTCTAGTCAATAGTGCACCGTGTTAGTGTCTTTTGTGTCACACTAATGTCCCTATGTAGTAGAGATAGTGAATTACTGGGTAGACCTTCGCCTGGATCTAAGAAACCTATGCCTATGTGATTGAATGCTAGATCATTATTTGTTCCTTATTTTTAACTAATTTCAATGTGAAACCCTAAGCCTCAGTGGTTGTTAGGGTATTTAAGGAACACAAATAGAAAAAAAGTAGTGTTAGCAGGGTAGGTTGGATGTGACCTCAACACCCCATGTGTTGAGCATTGCCTACATACCAATACCTTAAAAGGGGATCAAACCCGATGTTTTTCTCCTAATCTAATTACTAGTGCAAGTGCAAGTAAATGCTAGTATGAGTGTCTATTTGAGTGCTTTGAGTGTGACAGAGAATGAAAATCTAAGTAATTTGAGCTCTGGGCTATTGTAGATGGGTGTATGTATAAGTAGGGCAAAATGGGGATCAATGACCTTGATTTGCATAATTGTTTATGAGTTTTTGCATTTGATTTCCATCTAGGGGATAAATGAATGAAAGCGGTATATATATATGATTCTAGTGTTGGTCGAGACATGAAGTGGGTCTTTGTTGACCCTAAGGTGCGTTGAGAAATGGAAAGATATCCGTTGGGGGTGAAAAGAGCTAGGGGACATTAACACTACCCCTTTACCAATAACGCAGTGTGCTACTATCCAAAGGGTCATGCTAATGTCCAAGTGGTAGGAACAGGTGAAAAAGGGACCTGGGTGCCTAAGTGAAGGCTCGGTGCCACTTTTTCTATGTCTGAGAATGTGATGGACTCACACAAAAGCTATAAAGTGATTACGAGAGGCCTTAAGATAGGTCTAGGGCTAAGCTAAGGATAAGGTGGTCTCAAGTGACACTCATTGCACTAAAATAATATTTTAGATGACTATAATAACTTTTAAGAACCATGGTGGTATCGAGTCTTTTTGAGTATACCATTTACTAGCAAGAAATGAAATTGTATATATGTTTTGACTTGAACCATTGTCAATCATAACACGATGTGTAATATTAGGATGTGAGTCAAGAAAATAATTTATAAATAATAGACCATTTGTTACATTTATCTATTAGAATCTCATTGTTGTAGATTGTAATAGATGGAACTTCTTGTCACAAACCTGTAACCACACCTATAACACCATTTAAGATATGGAAATTGGGTATCATTGATTATTGTGTAGGTGTTGCCATGAGAACATTATCATGTTTTGTAGTGTCATGGTTTGGAAATGGATTGTTAAATAAGTGTTGGTCTGGTTAGTTTGGTAGAGCAATTGATTCATTCAATGTATTATTAGTCCTTCAGCTTGAATAACATTGTTATTATTGAGATCTTGTATCTTATGTTTTAATGTATAACATCTATTTGTAGTGTGTCATGAAGATCTATTGTACTCACAATATACATTCACATCATAGGTTTTAGGTAAAGGTCAATATATATTCAACTCACATGGTGGAAATGAATATATCATGTTACATTCAAGCAACAATTTAAATAGTTGGTGATGATTCTCAGGTAACGTTATAGATTATATACGCTCTTACGAAAGGACAAACTTGTTAGGTGGTTATGACACTATGTTTTCTACAATTTGTGCATCATTTTTAAATTGAAAAGTAGGTGTTTCATTCGCCTTATCCTTGAATGCTGATTTAAATTGATAATTGAAGACAATAGAGGTAAGGGCATTATATCCATATTTAAGCATGTTAGCATCTATAAATTTGATCTCATGAGTGGGAACCATATGACAAATTTTATCGAAAGATGGATACTTCTTCAACCTAACTTTGATAGGTTGAAAAAAAATGTTGGAGAAAATACTTTGTAACTTACTATCAGGTAGTTGAATTCCATGAGTTTGAATTTGGGAGGATGGCAATGAACGAAAGGGAGAAGGAAAGCGCGAAAGGGGAGGGTTTAGGTCTAAACTTCAGGGTGGTGCTTGGATTGCAGCAGGCAGCTCAAGGTATGTAGAACACTGGAAAAGCTCCCTTCTCATAGGTTTTAGGCCCCTTTGATGCAGAAGAGCCCATTGGCATGCGATTACCCAAGGTCAATGGTTGCTTGGAAAGATGTAAGGAGATGCCCAAGCTGGTTATACCAATGGACATGATTGCTGAAGACATAGAATACTATTCAAAACAATCCCTGTATTGCAATTTTTTGGGGCTTGGGACTTCACTCTAGTTCCTGGAAGCATGGTCTCAGAGGACATGGGCATCGAAAGGAGAAATGGATATTACGCTATTAGCAAATAGCCATTTTATGGTCACTTTTACCTATCTGACTGACTGTAATAGAGTATTTACTAGAGGCCCTTACTTTCATAACCAGGTGGGGCTGTTTATCAAGCCGTGGCATGCCGATTTTATACCATCAGAGGAATTGCCAAACCGTGTCCCGGTGTGGGTGCGTCTGCCTCATTTTCTGATGGAATGTTGTTGTGAAGACACTCTGCAAATGCTTGCGTCTCTGCTAGGAAGGTCAGTCGGTTCTTCAATGTCAATCATTGGGAAAAAGGTAATGACTTATGCCCGCATTTGTGTTGAAATTGATCTTAGCAAGCCAATACCTGATGCTGTTGAAATGAGTGCGGGACCCTTTTCTTGGGTGCAACAGTTGGATTATGAAACTCTTCCTTTCCGATGTCGTCTTTGCCATGCTTATGGTCACTTGCAGTGATGGTGTCCCAAATCAAAAGCCTTTGAACCTCAGCCTGCTCAACCTTCTCACAATCCTCCTGGAACAAACAAAGGGAAGGGCCCAGTTCTAGGTGAGGCACCTGAAGCTGATGGTTTTATGTTGGTTAAAGGTCGCTATAGAAACAAGGGCCAAAAAGGGTCCTTGAAGGAAAGACAAGCAGATGACTTGCTTAATAAATTTGAAATAATGGATGACCTTAATCAGCTGGTGGTGAATCCAGGGTTGATGATTTTGGATTAGGGGATTGAGGGCCCATCCCAGGAGACCAATGCTTCAGGTGCTTTAATTGAACCACAAGATGCTGGGGATTGACACATGGATACAGACCAACAGATGATGATTTCAAAAGTGTTAACTTCCTCAGTTGTTCCCTCTAGAGAAGATGGAAACCTTCCTCTCACGAGGAAATCTGGGGATTTAGGGGCAACAAGGAGTAGTAAATCTTCTCCTCATTTGGGACTTTTGCAAAAGGACCTTAAGAAGGGAGGGGGGAGAAATATGTCAAGCCTCGCAGAAAAAAGGACCTAGAAAAGATTAAACTAATGGGAGAGACTTTGGTGGAGTCGGGGTCAGTGAAGAATTTGGATGCTCACTTTCTGAATCCCCTGAAATGATTGTACTATCTTGGAATGTAAGGGGCTTGAACAACAGCCCTAGACAAAATGATGTTCACAACTTGATTAGAAGTCAAAGCCCTGATGTCCTTTTTCTGCAAGAGACTAAGCTTTTAGTTGAAGCTATGTTCATATTAGCGCCTAAGTTGTGGAGGCAAGGGGAATGTCAATGCATTGGGGCTCTCGGATCTTAAGGGGGACTAGCTTGTCTTTGGAACCCACAGAAGATCGGTCTCATAGGATGGTTGTCTTCTAAGTTTTCCATGACTATGATTACTTCTAGTTTTGAGACGGGAGAAGTCATTCTCCTCTCCAATATCTATGCCCCTACCAACTAGCGGGGTAAACACTCCTTATGGGGCCATATCAGTTTTATCCGTAGCTTGGCTCCCTTCCAACCTTGGATTATGGCTGGAGATTTTAATGCTATTTTAGAATTAGCTAAAAAGCATGGTGGTACGTCAAGGTTGGACCCTCTGCTTTGCTTATGCGCAATTATATTGAAGTTTTGAATTTAGTCGACATTAGGCCCAATAATGGATAGTTCACATGGAACAATCGTAGGACTGACAAACACTGCATTGCTGAGAGATTGGATCATTTTCTGGTCTCCGATTATTAGGTTGGTGGTATGTGGTCTACAGGGTCTGAAATTTTGGACTGGAGAGGATCAGATCATTGGCCTATTAAGCTTAATAGTGTTTTAAAGTATCAGCCTCGCTCTCCTTCCTTCAGATTCCAACTCATGTGGCTATGAGATCAGTCACTGTTCAAGTGTGTGGCCTATTGGTGGAAGTGGGGTAGGCCTGCCCATGGTACGGTGATGTACATCTTTGCTAAATCACTATAGTATGTGAAGTATAAGCTCAAACGGTGGAATCATCAATGCTTTGGGAATATTTTTCATGTTAAGGCTGCTGCACAGACTAAGCTAGATGGTATCACGAGAATAATAAGGGAGGAAGAATTGACTGAAGAATTACTTCAAGATGAAGCTCAGGCTGTGAAAGCCCTGGAGGAATGCGAGCTACAGGAGGAAATGTTCTGGAAGCAAAAATATCAAATAGAATGGCTCCAGGAAGGGGACAAAAATACCTCTTTTTTCTTTCATTCGTCCAAAGCCAGGAGGCATGGCAACTCTATTTCGGCCCTGGTCAATGAAAGGGGTGAGCGGCTTAACTCCTTTCTTGCAATGTCAGATGAGGTGGTGCAGTACTTCTGTACTCTTTTTAGGGAAGATGTGAATGGGGAATTACCGGAAGAAGCTCAAGTTCTCTTCTGTATTCCAACTCTGGTGACGCGTGAAATGAATGAAAATTTAATGAAGGATATCACACTTGGGGAGCTTGAGGAGACTATTACTCAGATGAAAAAAGGGAAAGCGGTTGGACCTGACGGCTTCTTGGCTGAGTTCTACCAAGAATTATGGGACATTATCAAACTGGACCTTTTAGTTGTTGTCCAAGAATCTCAGTGGAATAAGCAAATGCTTAAGGCTACAAATGCAACCTATCTTGCCCTCATACCCAAATGCGAAGGCGCTGATAGGCTAAGTCAATTCTGCCCTATATCTCTTTGCAATGTTGTTTATCAAATTATATCTAAAATCATTGTAGATAGGTTAAAAAGAGGGCTAAGTGCTGTGATCTCCAAAGAACAGAGTGGTTTTGTGGAGGGTAGGCAAATTTTGGACGGTATTGTTATAGCTGTTGAGTCCATTCACTCCATGGCCAACTCCAAAGATAAGGCGATGTTTATTAAGTTGGATATGGCTAAGGCCTTCAATAGGGTCAGATGGTCATTCCAGCAGAAGGTTCTTAGTGCTTTTAGTTTTGTGGACGAATGGACTCAATGGGTCATGAGCTGCATTACCTCAGTT
Organism: Torreya grandis; assembly: GCA_037957365.1. Lineage (NCBI taxonomy): Eukaryota > Viridiplantae > Streptophyta > Pinopsida > Cupressales > Taxaceae > Torreya > Torreya grandis. Next base: position 2,142,197 of record JARHVA010002342.1, on the reverse strand, counting down.
TTCTTTTCGGTGCTTATTAATGGGGAACATATGGTGTTATTTGGTGCCTCTAGAGGGTTACGACAAGGAGATACCCTATCTCTGTATCTCTTTCTTCTCCTCACTGAAAGTTTGGGGAGGATGATCAGAAGGAACAGAGAGGATGGGCATATTCAAGGCTAGCAATGGGGTGGTGAACTACCGGTGTAGTCTCACCTGTAGTTCGCTGATGACACTGCTCTGATGGGCATGGCCACAATGAGTGAAGCAACTAATTTGCACAGGGTGTTGGATGTTTACTTAACGGCCTCAGGATAAAAATTCAATGAAGACAAGTTGTCCATCTTTTTATTCAATACACCGGGTCCCATCCAACAGCGAATTGCTCAGACTATGCATTTTCAGATTGGGACTCCCCCCTTGATTTACCTGGGTATTCCTATTTCAGCTGGCCGTATACCCAAAGAGTCGTGGCAAAATATTTTGGATAAATTTCAGGCGAAAGTGAATCATTGGACTCACAGGTGGTTATCTTTTGCTGGTTGTGTTCAACTAATCCAATCTATGGTGCAGGCTTTGCCCATTTACAGATGTATGCTTCAGGTTGCCCCGATGGGAATTGTTAAGGAGTTTGATTTGGTTGCTAGGCAATTTTTATGGGCTGGTAGTCTGACGTCCTCTAAATGGAGCCTAGTTAGATGGGAGATTGTCTGTAGCCCCAAACAACATGGGGGGCTCGGTCTGAGGCAAATGGACTTGAATGGAGTTGCTTTGGCGACTAAGTGTTATTGGCATTGGTGCACTGAACAAGACAAGGCTTGGGCCAAAATTATCTCTCAGAAGTACTACTCGAGGACCATTCAGAGTGATATTCCTCGCTATCCCCTCATAGGGAAAGGCTCGGTGATATGGGGTACTCTCAAAAAAGGGGCTGCTCTTATTAAGGAAGGCTTATTTTGGATTTGTAAGCGGGGATCCAAGGCTCTTTTTTGGACTAACTCTTGGGATGGTTATCCTCCCATTATCTCTCAATTCCCTAATTTGTCGAACCTTTGTCAGAGATTCCTTAACGCTGGTTGGTCTCAGGTGAGCGACTTTAAATCATATATTTCATGCAGACAGATGGAGGTAGCACGATGGAAAGCTCTCGAGGCTTGACCAGTTATTGGGATGCTGGAGGACCATGATGAGCTATTGAGTCTTCTTTCCAGGCGTTGCTGTAGCTCCCTCCAGGAGGAAGATGAGCTTGCTTGGTCCCCCAATCCTAAGGGAGTTTACACAGTTGCCTCTGGATATCAGGGCTTATTATTTCAGAGATTGGATAGGGGGAAGTGCAATGGTGGAGATAGGTCTGGAATAAATGATCATGGCTAAAATGCAACTGCTTTGTTTGGATGTTGGCTTGGAATAGGTGCCTGACCTAGGACAATCTCCGAAAGAGAGGCTTCCAAGGCCCTTTAGTTTGTGTTATGTGCAGGGCAGCTGAGGAGGATTCTGCTCACCTATTTTTTCATTGTTCCTTTGCTTTGCAACTTTGGCACTACTGGTGGGATGTCTCACAGAGCCCCTACTTTCATGCTTTATCATTGGTCAACTTTTGGAATGGCGTGGGAGAACCCCCCTCAAGGACGCCTTTCCTGCAGGATGTATGGTTAGGGGGGCCATCTTTCTGTTGTGGTAGCTTTGGCTCGAGAAAAATAGGTAGATTTTTTGGGGCATGAGGATCATGGCGAAACAAGTCTGGCAGAAAGTCGTGGGGATGATTCAGGAGACTGTGCAAGCCAAGAGTGAGGTTTGCCTTCCTTTAACCAAGCAAGATGTTGCGGTGGTGGCGCGACTTAGATTCCAGCGACTCTCAGATAATTCAATTTGTGTCAGGAGAGGTCAGCAGGTCAAGGAGAAGATTCATAGGGTCAAACAGTGGCAACGCCCTCCCAATGGGATTCTCAAGATCAATACAGACGGTTCCTCTAGAGGCAATCTCGGGCCTGCGGGTACTGGAGGGATTGGCAGGGACTCTGAAGGTACAGTGATTTTTCTCTTTGCGGTGCCTGAGGGGGCGCAAACCATCAACATGATGGAAGGCCAAGCTATTCTTTATGCCCTTGAGAAGGCTCATGCTTTGGGTTGGCGTAGGATTATTTGCGAACCGGATTCCCAAGTCTTGATCAACCTGCTCGTTAAGAGGAAGTGTTGGATGTCAATTGGCAATTGGCTTTGATTGTGCAACATATTTGGCGAGTTAGCTCGCTCATGGATATAGTTACGTTTGTTCATATTCTGCGTGAATGGAATAGGGCAGCGGATTGTTTGAAAAAATGGGCGTCTGAGCATTTAGATGGAGGAAATACTGAGGATCGGGAGTCACTCTCCCTGATGCTTCGCTTTGATTTGGAAAGAATTTTGGAGGAAGATAGGGAGGTTTATAATAATGCTTAGTTGGGAATGTGCCTAGTTTTTCTGCCTTTGTTGCTTTCCTTTGGGGGTTTCTGTTCCCCGTTCTTCTTGTAATGCTCTTCTTTGTTTTTCAATAAAATTTTTACCCCTTTTTTAAAAAAAAAAAAAAAACTTACTATTAGGTAGTTGACGAGATATTTTCCTAAGCATAGTTTTGAATTAAAGCACATTCTCATTATGTCCTAGTTTAAGTTGGGAAAACTTTAAAAATGTGACCTTTCAGCTAATGCTAATGACAAGGTGAGCTAAAAAACTATCAGCCAAATCGTTGAAATGACATATTGAGCCCACTAGTAGGGCACAAGACCAGTCCAAAGCATAGTCCTTGAAACTTCTAATAAAAAGCTCAGTTATATTTACATCATCATGTCCAAAACCAAAACATGATGAATAGAAGGATCAAATATGATTTAAAGGATCACCTTGCTATTATATACTTGAAATTTAAGAACAATGAAACCGATAGACAAAAGGTAGGTGAGGACCTCATGAGCCAATGGATTGTGTAATATATCATGAGAAGTGACCATATTTCTAGGCCTTTGAAATCCTTGGGAAAGTTGTTTGATTTGCATTTGCATATCTTGACTAGCTTGTTGAGTCAATATATCATGTAATATGGTAGCATGTTTATGATCCGAATTATGATTAGTATGTGTAGGAATAAATGCTCTAGTATTTTGACCAAGAAAATGACCAGTAAATAAATCATTAGAAGTGGGTCGAGAAGGTCTAGCAACAATATGAAGCACAAGAGGAGCCTTAGGTTGTGAAGGAATAGTCTTAGTGATCCTAAGTATAAGTGGGAGGTGGTAGTAGTAAGAGCACTAGGAGCATTAGTCTCACCACCTAATGTAGAAGGATATTCTCTTGTAAGTAGATTATAAACACTCAAAAGATCATTTGTAACATGTTCATTCTCAGGAGTAACTTCCTTAGCCAAATTCTTTTTTTTGTGCTTCTTTTCATGTAAGAAATAAGTCTTCAGAGTGTCTGGAATTGTCCTTAATCACTTTTTAAAAATGAGGAAGTCTTTTAACTCTTCTTTGATCTTATTCATTTTAATTATCATTCATGTCATTATCATCAAAATCATTGTCTTCATAATCATGTACAATATATGCATATTCTATTGTAAACGTGTCATATATTTCTCATGAATTACACTCTACGTGATTTAGAGGTATGTTTTTTGGGATGGTTTTAGTCCATTTTTTATATAGCCTCTGAATTTGGAGTCCATTATATTGTAATATCTCTCCGATGGCTTCCTATTCATGTACCTACAAATACTTGCACATGCATTAAGGTAAATTACAACTTGAAAGTTCATTATTATATTGATTTAATGCAATAAGGAAGAAGTCATGCTAGTTTTTCTCCCAAAAAGGTTTTCCTAAGTGAAAATATTGTGTATCGATTGTGTGTGTCATTTGTCTTTTTGTCATGGCAATGATTTTGTTAGCATTTCTTCTGTTGTGTTAGTTTATCGATTCATTTTTATTCATATTCTCCATTCACATTTGTACTATTTCCATTATCTACAACCATAGGAGAATCAATAATTGCAGTAACAATTGACATTTTCTTTTACAAAGAAAAAACATTAGTAATAAGCAAAGGAATTTAAATCAAATCAGTAGTTGCACCACTTAATCTAGCACTTCATCTAGTATGAATCGTAGATTTAGCTTTCTTAATTAACATAAGATGTAAACATGAAAAATATGAAACAAGTTAGGGCTAATAATATTGTAATAATAAAATAAAACCCTAAATAAATCATATCTAAAACAACCACAACAATAAACCCTAGGGGGAAAGAGAGCATGAAACCCTAAATGGATGTAAAAAAGATCAAGTTCACCAAAATAGTTTATAGAAAAAGATTGACTAGTGTTCAAAACAATACACCAATCTTATCCAATAATGGTATTAGGGGAATCTATACAAATACAAATTATAATAATCAGACTACTCTAATCTTCGATTTGGAAATAGAAAGGTTCAACAATTGATACTTGAAATATGGAAAGAAGGATAAAGAGAGATGCCAACTTGAATATGACTTGCTTGAGATCTAAAAATGGCTTATGATATTGGAAAATAGACTCTAACATTGTGTATATGAAAACTATGAAAGCAAAGTCTATTTTCTGATGATGACCATAATTGGTCATCGTTGATTATGGACGTACCAAAATTGTATGGTTAATTATGAAAATTTATAACAAAAATTGGCTTTGTAATTCTGACAAGTTTGAAACTTTCAGGAATGCTTTGTTGGTATAAAATGAACATAAACCTCGCTCAGATTAATATAATGATACACAAAATTGTCAGAGTTTTTTTTCCTTTGATATAACCCTAATTCACCACAAAGCACTTGAGACTATAGAAAATGTGCAAGGATTGGACCCTTTTAGGGTTATAACTGCATATCCCACAACATCAAAATCAGAAATCATGTGATTATAGTGCTTGTGAGTGCTCCCAACCCAAATGAGAGAAATGACTTCACCTCCTCCCCTGAGATAATCAAATGCATGCTTTGGAATGCAACTTTTTTTGGGTAAAAATGTGTAGGCACAACACTTCAATAGATGATGATTATAAAATATGATCAATGTGCAGGCTCCTTGACAAGTGTGCAATGAATATGATCAATGTGCAGCAGAATAATTCAATGTCTTGATTCAACAAATGACTTAGGGTACATGTGCACCCCTGATATAATCAAATGCATGCTTTGTAATGCAACTTTTTTTTGGTAAAAATGTGTAGGCACAACACTTCAATAGATGAGTGTAAAATATGATCAATGTGCAGGCTCCTTGACAAGTGTGCAATGAATATGATCAATGTGCAGTGCAATAATTCAATGTCTTGATTCCACAAATGACTTAGGTTACATGTGTGTATATATGACCATTTGAATTCAAATTTGCCCACGTGTGCATAGATCGACCATGGAATAGAGTGGAAAATGAAAATCGAGGCACAAAAAATTAGCACAAGGCACAAAAGACCAACAAAATGCAAGTGACTAGAATCCGCTAATGCCAATTATGGTCATACCACAATCGACAACCTATGCTTCTCTTCATGAAAAAGAAAATACCATGAAACATATATCAAGTTGCACTAAAGGATGACTAGGTAAACCCTAATGTAGATGATACACAAATCTGTAGGTGTTCATAGGAAAATATGAATGACACAAGGCTATGAAGACTCCAATGTGAAGGGACAACATCTTGAAAAGAGCCAAATGTACTCAAATAATCCAAGTGCACAAAATCATGACAAAGACACGACAATACCATGACTTGTACCAAAATTAGGTGTTTACACATACATGCATATATTAGTCTCATTCATTGATCACATTTTTTAGTTTCATTCATAATCTAACACACTAGTTTTTTTCTTACTTCTCACAACATTCTAGCATTATTTGCACCTTCATCTTAGGGCATACATATCATATCTTCTATTGCTTTAGTCTGGTATTGCTCACCTCTATTATCTCTAGTATAGTTATTTTGAGCCGTTCTTTTCATAGAGGTATTATAGTTGTTCTCGTAGACATATTGGACTAATTTGCAATTTGTATGTTACTATTGTAATTCTTGGCTACTTATAGACATAAAAACTAAAAACACCAAGTATGTTCTTGCACCACCTATCATTTCAACAAGTAGTTGTACTATTGTTTCGTTGTTTGAACAAACTCTAGGCATAGCTTCAACAAATATCTTGTTTATTTATTTATTTTCATTTCTCTCTTAGCAACTAAAACATTGTGTTGTTGTTTGCTAATATTCATTGCAAACTTGCTTGAGTGGTTTGTGTGTGACTGATCGTTGTTTTCTTATATTGCTATTTTTTATTTTCTTGGACTTAGTGCAACGTTTGGAGACACAAAGAACTCTAAACATGAGCTACTCTGAGCATTACCCTACTTCTTTTAGCCTATCCTTTCAAACTCGTCCTTTGATAAGATTTGTTTAAAGCTATTGTTTTCATCCTTCTTTCTTTAGTCATTTTATGACTATATATAGTCAAGATCAACATCTTAGAGTTGGGCATATCCCATGTGTTATGCAACTTGGCCTTGCAATGTCAAAGTAAAATTTTATGGATGAGTAACTATGTATGTTAGTTCTCAAATCCAATCCCTATCCTCACTTCCATGTTCCTCGATTTCAACCCTTCAATGAACATCTCAAGGTAGGCAACTAGTATTGGGAAAAAGATCCCATGAACAATGTATTTTTCATTACTTACAAGTTCGTCTAGCATGTGCACTCAATTTTTACCGGGGGGGGGGGCGAGTGGGGGTCTTCCAATAAATATTGGTAGTCCCTATACTCAAATGGAGGAAGACTAATTTTACGAAAAAACAAAGCTACACTATAAGGATGACAGGGATGGTGGGTCTCATGGGGTGGTAAAATTTCCGTCGATCAAAGCTTCTCTATAGGTCCTATCAATTTTCCTTATATCAATCCTTAAGGCACTGTCAACTATTGATAGGCGAGTTAATGCTATCATGTGCAAGTTTCAATGGGAAGGCCCTAGTAAAACCTTTAGGGTCCCCATTATGAAATGGGAAATTAAAACTTATCTAAAGAACTATGATGGGTTGGGCTTGTGTAAAGCGAAGCATCTCAACCAAGCTTATGAGGCCAAACTATGTTGGACGCTTCATAAGGAGAACAAAAGCCTCTAGAGCCAAGTTCTCAAGAGGAAATACTTGGATAATATTGAAAGCTCCATGATTTTTGACACTCAAAATCTTCATAGGGGTCAACCCTCTGGAATTTTATCAATGGTAACCAATAGATCCTTCTAGCCCTGCCATGGGTTATAAGGGATGGATATCATGCAAACTTTTGGAGGAATGCTTGGCTTTACATTGTTCCTATTACTCAATTTTTGGGTATCCTTAATCTTAGAGCAATCTCAAACGCTACTTGGACGCAGAAGGTGGTGAACTATTGGAATGTGATTATGAGAAATGGTGTCGAGGAGCTTAGTAGGGCTAACTTATGCAATGTTCTCTCTAGCAAGACCTAAATAGCAAACGATTCTTTCTACAAAGAAGTAATGATGAGCTTATTTGGGATGCTCACCCCACAGGGCAATATTCTATAATGTCAGGGTATAAACAAATTCTCAAAAGGGAGTGCATTCTTAGTGTCTCTCTGCAAAGTAAGTTATCATGGCACAAGGAGAGTTGGCCTAAAGCCAAAGTATTTATGTGGTTGGATTATCAAAGATAAATCCTTATGTTGCACCAAGTCGACAGATGGGGAATAAACAATCCCTCAAGGTGTGTTCTTTGTTGCAAACAAGTGGAAACCACTAACCTCTTACTCCTAAAATGTGGGTACACGTGGAAATTGTGGATGAATTTCCTAAAAGGGTTCATTTGGGTTGGCCCTTTTCTATCCAAACTTTAGGAGATAGCCAACTAAATACTAAGTGACAACTACCATGGTTGGTTTGGGTTGAAAGAGACATGATATTTTGTGCTAAATGCTTGGGGGCGGAGTAACTATGGAACCCATTGTTAGCAAAGGTGGAGGAAACTTCTGCAATATGGGAGAAGAACCTTTCTCTCCATGCTCAAATTGACAAGGACTATAAGACGTAAGGCCCCACCACTAGGTCAAGTAAAATTCAATTTTGATGGCACTTTTCCCACTAACATAGATTTTGTTGCTTTTGCTTCATGTATCCCGCATGCAACAAACATAACAAAATTCGAAACATTAATAAGGTACATCAGAATTTGCTTTAAACATGACTCCCTACTTGTAAATGCAACAAATGAAGCACAATGCTCTAACTGGAGGTTTGAAGATCTCGTGGCAGAATCACACCTTGTAGCTGCTAAATTGCAAAACTTTACCTTTATACACTATCAAACACTGTTACAAGAAGAGGAATTCCATAGTAGATACCTTGGAAAATAAGGTTATTGAATATTTTTCTGCTAATTTCCGCAACTAGAAAGTTTCAAACGCTCATGACCTACATGAAGAAGTTGAAACTTCAAAATAAGAAAAGAAATTCCATCCCAAGATTAGGGATTAGCAAACTTAAATGGCAAAACTCCCCCCTCCGTCGAAGTAGGGGTTTTGATTTCCTTCTCTTTGTGCATTGCAATTGTTGGGCGAAGTCGTCTCTTTGGAGAGGCATGAGCAAAGTTTTCAGAGCTACTAAGACCCCTCGTTTCTATAAGCAGCCTCATGAAAATAAGGTGCTTAGCTATGGGGTCAGGATCCTTAATCTTGATAGTGTCCATGGAATAAGGAAAGAGCTGGATCTTTTTCTATGTACCAGATAAGCAAAAATATTGGCAGGGATTCACCAGTTGAGGGTGCTAATGAGAGTTGGCTAGTTACATATGTGGTCTTTGTTGGGAGATCTATCTCATTAAGGCTTTGCATGGATGTAAGGTAGAATTACATGTATATATCATTGGGTTTATTTTGTTTCCAGTTATGTATTTCATAAATTAAAAAGTATGTAACGTCGGTGTAAAATTAAGCACGTAAAGTGTAACCAGTAATGTATTGCATCAATTTAAAAGCACGTAACCTGGGTTTATTTTGTTTCCATTTATGTATTGCATAAATTATAAAGTAAGTAACCTTGGAGTAAAACGAAGCATATAAAGTGTTTCATACTAAGGCTTGTCTTTCTTCGTCAAAAATTTTGTTGTGCATAAATGTATTAAAAACAATGGCACAAAAAATTGTATTAGCACTCTACTGCACCAAATGGTACAAATATAGTGGGGAGGGTGTAATGATGTCCAATTTAAATAATGCTTGTTATCTTGCTTGATCATGTAAGGATTGAAATGTTGAATACAGTCTGTTTAATGTTGCAGAAAATAAATGTTAAAATTCAAACTTACATAGATGGTGTGATATAGCTTAAAAAGTTTGCTCTAGACACCAATCATTATTTTTAGAATATTTTAAATAGCCTTATACAAAGTGATTCTACAACTTTACTCTTAAGAACTTAATATTTTATATACAGATATGTTATTGCTTAACTATATTGATTGATTCTTTCATATCTTTAGAAGATGGTGCAAATGACTACAATATGATGAAGAGCGTGTACAAAATCCTGCCCCTGCTGCATTAAGAGATAGAAAATGGAATGCAGACAACTCTATAAGTTTGAGTGTGCCACAACTGCAAAGGAAGTTGCTACATCATGAAATATTTGTACTTCTTTTAGTGACCATCAGCCAAAGAGATCATATCCATCCCATTTAAGTCTGAAGCAACTTGCTTCAATATCATTCCCATTAGAAATTCGAAATCGATAGAAGGGAATTCACTTGTCGAGTGCACATGCTCACCTTCAGGTTTACCGAGGGGGTCTATATGGATAGACGAAAGAGATGTTCTTTCCTGACTTTAAGCCTGCACATTTACAAACATGAGATAACACATGACCAATCAGCATAGGTCGCACTTGCACAAAATGATTTTGATGCATTCCCTCTTGACGTTCTTACCAAACAATATGAATCAATGATCTCCCAAAACATCTGTAAGTTTTGATGAGCTAATATTCATCTTTCCTGAGACTAAAATCCATATATGAAAGCATGGAAACAATAAGATGAAGCTATCTCACATTCATTAAAACACCGGGTGGAGCATGAATCAACAAGTTTGGACTTATCTATTTCATCTAATATGTAGCCAGTTTCTTTCTTTACTGCTGCCAAATGGCGAGAAATTGCAGTGCCACAGGCCTTTCTACAAGGAACTATACAAGTATCCTCCTTTGTTTGTCCCTCACCCTTTTCGCATGATGGGTCGCCAATGATATTCACCTAAACAATCCAACTCATGATCATTATCTGCAACATATAGGTAAGATAAAAGCTTAGGAAAAGGCAATCGCAGCATACTTAAGTCAGAAAATTCAAAATATGCACATGCTTATGTTCAATGTGATTATAAGAACAAACTTGTGTAACAGATACATTTGGATTCTTTCTGTCTTTTGAAAAGAATTCATCTTATTTTCAAGAACATGAGAGTTACATCAGCTGAGCTATAGGGGGAATCTTGTCCTATGAATAAAAACATTTAAATTTGTACATACAAAATAATCGCCAAAACGAGAGGTGGCTAAATGGGGAAATGATTTTTACTAATAGTATGCAGCATGAAATGATCCTTGAAACTATGTTTATTACTTTATCACGAGTTTCATAGAATACTTCTGCATTTTTCTAAAAGAAATATGGCCTTCCAAACTATCTGGGCATAAAGTATTTAATTTCACTGTTTTCACATCTTTCAAACCAGTTGGAACATGCATAGTACGGTGCAAGTCAAAATACCTTTACATCAATTGGTAAACGTTGGAGTTCAGGAGTCTCCCTGCTGGCTTCCAGTACATTTACACTTCAACATCAATGTGACATAAAACAGTGTGTTAAAGATTATGCCCAAAATATTCTATCGCATCTCTCTATTGTTGTATTAATATTTTATGTGCAAACTGAGGTAACATGAATGGGGCCTTTATTGGTAGCATAAACAGCTGGGCAACAGAATTAAATTGGATGGTTGATTTTATTTTACCTTCATAAAAGTTATACCCCAAATGATATCAAGGTATTTTCTCATAAAAGACACTATTTCAGATAGTTACATTATAGTAGAAGTCAAATTTCTTATGCCTTAGAAGGAAAAAAATGAAAAACCATCCACTTTTTTTCGATATTTAGTCCTGTACAAGATCTATAAAAAAAAAAGACAACTATTATACATTGTACCACTCATTTCCTGAAAACAATACCTCCTAGAGATTGTCATGTTTTCCATTAAGCAGTTAGTTTAGCCATCCTACTCATCCACTTTGTCTTTCAACTTTGCTTTTAGTCCATAATCTATCTAGATAGTATTGAATATGCCTTGGATTAGCTGTAGAGCTAGTCACTGTTCTGAATGTTGCACATTTAAGTTGAGGATTCCGTTCCATTATAACACTCTCCATCTATCCACCTTGCCCTTGATTTGTTAAGGGTCGTGAATGTAATAGAATCTTGTAACAAATGGACTACAATGTTTTGTGTAATTATCACATACAAGACTACTAGGGTCTTATGTAGCAGAATTTCCTGGGTCAATTTAATCTGATAACGGATCACGGTAACTTTTGTATCCTGAATCCTGACATGCTTATTTAAGACTGGTTCCAGAGGTTTGCCAAGACACAGAGTCAAGTTCATTTCCTAGGCCATGATCAAGCCAGTTTTGCAAGTCAAAATGCTGGATGTCACCCGGCACACTCATTTTCATGAAGCAGATAACTACAAGACTTGATATTGTTGGCAAAAAGCGGTCCAGTTTAATCGGTGGAAGTGGATGACAGACGCTGTGAGGGAAAACTCCACATGGGACAGCTCAGAAAGCACAGCCAAACAGTGCTCTCCAAACACCTCTCCAGTGTGTAAAATGTAGATGCCAGTTCACAGAAAAAACCCTTGAAGATGTCCAGAAACCCTGGGTTTGTTTCGAATTCCTCCTCCAGCCCTGTTCCTTTGAGCCCTGCATATGTCTGTCCTGAAAATGTGTCTGCACAAGTTCCTAAGCAGAAAGTACCTGATGGAAAGGTTGTTGGGAATTTATCCAAAGTATAATAAAATAATATTGAAATTTGAAAATACATTCCAAAAATCACAAAAAGAATAGGAATGTGAAAGGTCATTTGACCTTTGGTTTCTCCCATGGATTGAAGGGAGTTGTAAAACTATGTACTATCATATACCTTTCTACATGCATGAAAAGATAAAAAGTTGGGTCAATTGGGCTTGCCACATAAATCTTTATGTTCATATCTGTTTCGTGTCTATTTTTATGATTTAAAATTAACATGTGGTATCAGAGCCGCAGTAGAGAAAATGTGAACATGAAGAAATTGTTGCGAGAAAAGTAGTTGTTTTTGTAAGAAAAATCAGATCATATGGTGAATACTTGGAGCTGTGTGTAGTAAGGAAGAGCTTGTTGTTATGATTCACGGCACTGTAAGGAAGCCACCATTGAAGCACCTACAACAAAACTGTGGAGCAAGATTGGACGAGTAAGCCTAGAAGTGGCAGGAAAGCAAACTGAGGCCCATCTCAATTACCAGCAGTGTCCAATCTATTGGCAGCACAATGTGGGTCTCGGTGAATTTGTTATTTAAGGAGGAGACCATACAATTTCAGAAGAGAAAGGTTACATAAGAAAGAAAACTAAAAATACTTTCTGCAGAAATCTGTATGGACTTGTATGGCAATTTCATAAATACATTTGGTGTAGCAAAGGCATGGCAATTTGATGAATATACTTGCTGTTTTTTGTTGGGCGTGTTGTTTTTGCTGGACATATGGTTTGCTGCCTTTTGTTGTGACTGCTAGATAAATAATTAAAGCCCTTTATTTTATTTTAAGTTTGAGCTATTTTCAGAAACAAATATATGAAAGTTTTCTATTGTAGAACTCAAACATTTTCATAGGAGGAATAATAGTTTAGCTTTTGCTAAAAGCATTCTTACCCAAAGGTCGTGTTCAGAACTCAGCAAATTTGAAAATCCGTACTTAAATCATATAAGCCCTTTTGGAACTCAAGTTTGTCACACTGGTGAAGTGGTAGCAATGTTTTGGTGGAAGGCACTCATTAGTTGTCCTAATATTCCAAGTTCAAGCCTTCTCTATTCCAAAAAATGTGAAAATTTTGTTTTTTACAAACTTGCAAAACTGATTTTTTGCCAAACATAAGGACAGATCAGACTTTATGTCACCATTTGTGCCATAAGTTTTGCATACAAAAATATTGTTGTCACTTGGATTTGCACCCTTTGAGGAGATCTTTTAGCTCTCCTCATCCAAGTGGCACAATTGAAACACCTCTAGGTTGTGGGTGAGCCCTAGAATGAGGTGAATCTCTAGATAGGGCTAGCTACCTTGATGTACCACTTTGAATCACTACTACATATAAACTTTGTGAGGGAAAAGGGAGAGAGAGAACTGAAAACAAACTATCCTAAGGGAGGTGATACACCAAAATAGTTGATGACTACCAACTAGCTGCATGCTACACATGAAAACAAGGGACTAACTAAACATACACTTCTCCAATCTGCATCTTCTCATATCAGTGTTTCATTGTGAAGGTTATGGATGAATGTTTGGGCTAGGAGGACTAGACAAGAGGCCTTGAATGGCACTAGTGAATAGACTAATTCACTCAACCTTGACACTTCCTAGAACACTTCACATGACTTGCAAGAAGAAGCTTTCCAAATGCAAATAGGTGAGAGAATGAGACAACATGCTAAGGAAACAAGAGTCATCACTTAAGCAAATTCAAACATTCAAGTGAGCACACTATGAACAGTCATAGAAGGGGTAAAAATCAGTAGTCTTATGGATCAAATGGTATGCAAATGAGCAGGGTTTTGCCATATTCAGGTGGAGCATAAGTTACAAAGGCCAAAATGGCTAGTTCTTAGAGAACTTGAGAGAGGAGAATAGAGAAATCCAAAGGTCACAAGGACACTTGTCAAGCTGAGCAAAGGAGTTACATATGCATGAGAAGATGTGAAACGAACCATGCAAGGTCAGAAAGTACAAGTGTCCATACAAGGCATGAAACTCATGAAAAGTGGCATGGAACTCCTTGCCTTGGCTTGGAAAACTACTGTCATGATTCACCTCTATTTGAACGTCTCAAAACTGATTAGGGACAACTCTGATGATTGGAATGAGAGGGAAGGCTTTCAAATATGTCTCTCCATGCATTGGTTCCAGTCCTAGTCATCTGGAATCATCTTGAAATGAGCTATCACTGCCTGCACTCTAAAAAACTCTTTTTTCAGTCACCCCTCCCATTTGGCCTCAAAATTGGCTTCAATTTTCCATGCAAATCCATGGGAGGGAGTGAATGACATGTGTCAAGACCCTCTATTGCCTTAGAAGCATCAGGGACGTTAAAATCACTTCCACTTGGAGTTTTCACACCTCTCACTAGCTTGGTCACTATGCCAGTTTTGATTGGTTGAGATGAAGCAGCTGGTTGAGGCACTTAGGAGTTGTTCCAAGCCATGAAATTGACATGGGGAGTTACCTTAAGTCCTAAGCTTTTCTTCCATGTGATTGACATCTCTTGAAACCTCATGTAACCTGCACAATGCAGAAAACAGTCAAGAAAACCCTATTTTATACTCCATTTGTACAGCTCTGTACAACTCAAAAGGATGGGAAGGAGCCTAAAGAGTTTTCTACAATGTTCAAGCACTTTCATGGTCAAACTATCTCATTTGAATAGCCCTCCAACCTCATTTCTCCAATCAGGGCACTAGCAAGGGTTTTGCAAGGGTTCAGGCCTGTTTACCCTCTTAAGCTTTGCTCATAAAGGCTTCACGTTGAATTTACAAACAAATTCCACAATATTAGTGTATAGGACCCCTGTCAACTTCTTCAATCTTCTTAGGTCCCCATGCAAAGCATCAAGAGAGATATGAGCACTCAAAGTGCTTATTCGAGCTTGTTTCTTCCATTTGCACAGCCTTGACGTTGGTTCTAAGCCAATAGTGGCTCTCCTTATGCTTTCTCTGCAAGTTTGAGGCTTGTACACATCTGAAGTGACCTTGCAATCATGCTAGAATCTGTTAGAATGCCTTCCTAATGTTAGAATTGAAAATGACTTATCATTTGGACACTAGGCTTGATCCTTGCCTAACAGGTATGTTGTAACTCTTGTGTTCTAGGTCATCCAATTGGGCTTCTTTGCATTCCTCCAGCTTGAACACCACTGTAATTACTTCACAAACATGACACAATCCATTTCAATGCTCATCTCATGTTACAATTGGAAGTGACCCTCTATTTGGCCTCTAGGCCTAAACGTGCCTAGTAGGTTTAACTGAAACTCTAAGGGTTTAGATCTCCCTGTAAGGTTTCTCCCTTCTGTACATGTTCTCTTATGCTTGTCTAGGTGTTATCCAACTTTCTACACCTTCTTGCAAAGTCTCTACAGCCTTTGGTCCACCCTTCTATCCTTATCCTGTAAACCCTGCTAGTTTTGACTCTAGGGAAGTATCCTCTGTCTGAAACAAAACATAGGGTACTTCCCCTGTTCCCTCAGACCAAATGAATATTGTATGGGCCTCCTCAAGTCATGAAGACCCTTTACACAAAACTTTAGCCCCTAGTCAGGTCACTTGACCCTTCAAAAGCTTCAAATTTCAAGACAAACTTCTTAGGGAAAGGATTGTATGTAAGGTTTGTTTTGTGGACTGCACATCACTTGATTAGAGCCCTTTCTTTGCTTGATTTGCATTGTCAAGAGCCTATATAGACACTGATGGTCATGGTGAAGATGCCTCGGGTCTATTCATCACTTTAACTATCTACATACCCCTTCCCATCCTTGAATTCTCAAGGCTGTATGTACAAACCCTGACTGTGTTTTGCATTGGAGGGAGCACCTGTAGGTAGAGTTGTATGATTGAGACCTTGTTAATAGTGTATAAGCCTTCCAAAATTCTTCCAAGACTTATTTCATTTATGCCCATGCTCATCTCACATTTTGAAGTTGGCTTGTCCCTAAAACCAGTCATAGGCAGCTGACTGTACTTTATGTGTTTCTTATTCAAAGTAACCCCTGTAGGTGTCAATGGGACAAAGCACAGAATTCCAACTTCTTTAGATGATCATTAGATCATTAAAGCTCTTTGATATGCCCTTTGGGCCTGATAAGGTCATTCAATCATGGAGATATGTCCCATTTGCAACCTTGGGTGCTATAGACCTTCTTTAGAACTCAAAATCTGTAGGTTTCATTGCCTGAATTTAGTGATTTAAGGTGCATATTTAGACCTTCTAACAACCATCTTCCCTTAATGATATTGACTCCATATCTTGCAGAGGTCCTGTCCTATGTCAGGGTTAGAAGATTTAGTCATCAAGATGCCTCAAATCCCATGACAACCCTGCTGTAAGATTTCAACAAAAAGCTCAGGTACTTTGTTTAGCTCTTTTGGGGATTTGATCCCTGAATCAGTCATCTCATGCTTGATCAAGGCTTCCACTTATATTTGCCAACGTAACCCTAAAAATAGGTCTGCTATGTTTCCACCTCATGCTAGGACTTCAAGTAGGGTTTCATCTCATGCTTCAATGCTTCTATATGATACCTCCAACTCTCTGCTATTACCACTTGTAGGTGGATCCTGCAATATACAGTCAATAGGGAATATTTTAAATAGTGAACATTGTATAGTTTATAACCCATCTAAGCCTTTCTCAAAGTTCTCAAATGGATTATCTTCATCTTGGAGGGTTTGAAACCTGTTTCCCTGCTCCCACTCTAACATGTTGATTCCTTGTTGAAACACTTGTAGGTGCATTCTCACGTATAGGTAGTAAAGTATAAATATGGACAATGTGCATTATAATTGGCCTTCAATGGGTTCTAGACTTATCTCCACACCTCCTAATGCACTCTTCAACCTCTACAGACCCTGAGAAAGATTCAAGCAACTCCTAAAATGATATTTCAACATTTCTTAGTCTATATTCAGCCACCTGTAGGTGGACATTCTGATGTGTACAGGAAAGCAGTGAGTATGGGGGTCCATGTATTCAAGAAAATCTGCCTTTCATGCTAATTGATCTCTTCTCATGCTGCTAAAATGAAACCTCAGGGTGTTTCCAAGCCTAAGACAAGTCTTATACCTCATTTTCAACATTGCACCGTTCAAACCCCTGTAGGTGCAACTCCATGGCAGACTGAGTATGCAGGTGACTGTGTGATTAGTGTTACAGTCCTCATTATGCCAATGAAAGGTCTCAACTTGATTGCTTTTGCTATGAAAGTGTGTTCAACATTTCAAGACCATATTCATGACCCCCATGGACGTGTTGACGACTTTAACCCAGCTCACTAAGTTGACTGTGCATGACAGTTATGGAACCAACTGACTGCATGGTGCTTTGTGACTGCCACTCTTAGAATGTTGCTTTAGAGGTGAGATTGAAAGGAGAAATGGATCAAGAGAACATTGATAACATTGAAATGAAACTATCACAACCCCTTGGAACCATGATCAAAGCATGGAGATCCTGCAAATAGAGGAAAAACTGCATGCAACACATAATGGTGTTTCTCTTGCAACTCTGATGTACTTAGCTTATCCAAATGCCTTGAAACATGAAACAAAGCATGGGAATCATTTGAGGAGGGAGTCAACATCATCTGAAAACAACATCAGCAAGTGGATTGTACAGACTTGTCCAAACCAAGGCAAAACCTATACGGTACACAGATTAGCAAGCAAAAAAACATAGTCAACTTCATGAGGATGGTTCATAAAGCACAAGCCACCATTCTTCAAACTCTTGTTATGAAAATGAAGCTCTTTGAGTTTAATTTTATCTCCCAAAAACGTTTGACTTGAAAATTCTCCAACTGTCTGTACCAAGCATAAACTTGTTGATCACTTCTGCATGTCTAGAAGGGCAAGAAAGGAGCAAAACGGTTTTGGGCCTTTTTTAGCACTTTCAAAGCATGTCAAGCACTGAGATGAGTGTGAGGAAGATGAAGAGACATTCCATGACCTTCTCCCATGTGTCACCTTCCCCCATAGGCCGTACAAGTGCCAAACTCCTCTCTTTTCTCAAGAAAACTACTCTTTCTTCTGAAGAGTCTGTCACTTTCAGTTATGAACAGTTTATTAAGGCATAATAGAACACATGCCACGTGACATCACCCTTCTTACACCTTCACACTTCCCTAGGAGGCCGTACAACTCATTAAATGCTCTATTTTGACCCCAAAATGACTCAAAATGATATATTGGCTAATATGACTAATGACCAAGGCTAATGTGATATGGAATAAAATCAAAAGACATATAATACCCCCTATGACATAATATTAGACTCCTAAAAACACTTAAAACTCAAGTTTTTACCTATAGGGGTCCCAATTTGACCCGTAGGGTCAACTTTGGTCAACAAATTGGTGACTCAAGATTTTCAACTATTTTATAAACTAGACTTTGCTAGATTTTCAATGAGTGGTTAGGGCCCTCCAGATGGATATATAGGCAATGCTCTCTCTCTCCCATTGCCATATAGAGATGACCCTCCCCAGATAGATAGGCTCTTGAAGTCGGTTGAGTGCATGAATGCCATCTAAGGAGCGCATATAGATAATGACCTCAACCCATCTATAGAGATTTGGGCGCCTATATATCTATAGGGGTACATAAATGCCCCCTGATGGGTTCCAAAATGTTCACTTGATAGATATTAAAGTTTGAAAATTCAAATGGAAACCAAAATTTGCATTGTTGAAGGAAAAACATGTTATAAACCAACTATGAAACTTCAAATTGTTATATCTTTGACATTCGATGTCCAAATGGCATAGTTACCACCAAATCTGGCTGGATCTGTACATAATCCAGCCAGATCCGAATTTTTTGCCCGGCTCGAATAAATTCATCCGAGTCGGCCCTTTTTTTTTTTAATTTTAATTTTAATTTTTTTAGGTTTTCTATGAAAAAACCCAAAAACCATAAATATGATATAATATTAACATTTTATATTATTTTATTAATGTTTTTCATTGTATATGTCAGTTTTGCATATTTATAAAATTATGCTCACATATGTGTGTGTGTGTGTGCGTGTGTGTGTGTATGTATATATTCCGGATCGGATTTTTCCAATTTTTTTAAGAACTCTAGATTTTGGATTTTTTTGCCCCCCGGAATGGATCCGGATTTTCCAACTTGGTAACTATGCCAAATGGACATTATGATCACTCATTCTTCATGGAAAGAGAATTGTGAACACTTTTGTGAAGTTATCTTATGTGTTTGAAGCTTATGACAACATATTTTGGCTGTTATCAATTTGCAGCCTATTGTAAGCATGTTGAGAATTTGATCTATGTCTTAGATTGTTTGGTTATAGCAGAGAAATAAGGATGTAATTTTTTATATAAGGGTGTAATCTTGATGATTGCACATACTCTTGTTAAATCTTACAAAAAATTAAATCACAATTGAATAGGGAGGCTATATTCTAACTTTGTCCAAGCATTATCGGTTGAACTCGACTCAGACATGTTTTGCATTGCTTCATAGTTTTTGAGTAAATGTTTTGCATCATGGGCACTATTCTCTATGGTGATGGCATCATATTGTTATGCATTAAAACTTCCAAAAAAAATAAAATGATCACATAGCCGAGTGTTGGAGATATTTCAAGCCTTATTTTATGCAATTTTGCAGTTAATTAAGTTTTATGAGGCAAGAACTCGATAGATTACAAGGTCAACTAGATGTCAAGCCAACAATCTATGTTCAAAATGTTGTGCAAAAACAAAATACAAGCACGCCTATTCCCAAGCCTGTTGTTGTCAACCAAAAACATATGTCTAAGCCTTTTGTCTCTATGTTACAAAGACAACTAAAAAACAAGTTTGTTTCCAAACCATTGCAAGAGTCTAAGCCCAATGTGAATCATACACCTATTCAAATTCCTATTGTGGAACCATCACCTGTGGTGAGTATGGGATATATTACTAGTTGATAACTATTGTGTTGGTCTAGGGTATACTAGTCCTATTGGTTTTCATGTTCCAAACCTATTCACCTTGTTTCTAGGGTATTTTATGTTATAGTCGAGTTGTTGATCCTCTTGTTTGTGATCCATTGTTTGCTCCCAGAGGTCATCATGCTTGTTCTCTCTGTGGGTGTCAAGGTCATACCTCTGGGGATTCTTTTGGCCCACATCCTTGTAGATCATGTGGAAAAAGCACTCATTCTATCGAGCACTGCTATATGCAAGATCCTCCTACTAAGTCTATAAGGCATTTGTACTTTGGCTGGATTGATCACTCCAAATGACGATCATAAATTCACATATTGTCAAAGTATTATAGGAAAGTTTAGTTCATTGTCAGTGATGATGGTTTGTCTAGTGATGGTGATGATGTTGATGTCAATCTTGCTTCCCATGGTGTTGATAAGCTCAGCCTTGTAGATCTTGTTGACCTTGGTCATACTAGTCCAAATATTGTTGCTTCTTCTAGATTTGATGTTGATCCTAATGTTCTTGATATGTCTCTTGGTATATTTGATGAGCAACTAATTGTTGAACAGTTTGTATGGTTGGACCAGACTCACATAGATGATGATAACCTGTCGTTTTGTAACACATACAGTTGATTTTGTATCTACATATTCCATTTTTTTGGGTTTTGATGTGACAGATTGGAGTTGAAATTTTAACACATGCAGGAGATTATTGTGCCATAATAATATATTTTGGTTTGAATTTTTTAAGGTAGATTATAAACTATTCCCATCAAGTTTAAAACCCAAAAGGGTGGCTTAATGATGACTCGTGCATCTTTGAGTTGTGCATTTTTCTACACATTGAGTTGTTGATTCAGATTGCTTCCCTTTCAAGGGGGTTATATACAACAATTCTCCACTCTCATCTATGAGGGGGATCATGAGGGTTCATATTTCGAGTTGAGATATTTAAGATTTTGTGTTTGTAAATTTTGATTTGTGGACCTGATCTTGAAGCAATTTGTGGACATGTTTGCATTTGATATATCGGACTAGTGTATGTTGACTACACAAACATGGTGTACTTGAAAAATTCAGTCACTGGATATAGTTTGTGGTGATATTCCAGATATGTGCACCTAGATATATCCTAGATTGTCGATTTGGAGAGAAGACTTTCAACGTATTGATAGTTTGGTGTTTTTAGATTTTTGATTGTGAGATACCTTGACAGGGCCTACAGGATCAATATTTCAGAATGTGACGATGTTATATATTAGGAGCTAGAACATCATGGTTCATGTTGGATTGACTTGCATTTGAGCATATGTGCATCGTTGAGCACTTAAGTGGCTACAATTTTGGTGAAAACCAGAGTTGTGATTTGGACAGTTGTTCTCAACATGTCTGTTGACATTTTTAGATTGTGTGATCTACTTGGAGATTTTGTGCATATAGTTGATGATTGGATGGTGTTTTGTACACATTTTTTGTGGATATTCTAGATGTTGTATGTAGCTGGAAATATCTTTGCATATTATGGTTTTTCTATAGAGTTTTGAGTTGTCGCACAGGTGATGTTTGGAGACAACCTTTTTCAGGATTGGATATTTTAGAGATGAGTTTGTAAATTGAGATTGTAATTGAGGATTCAACAATTACACATTGATTGAGAGATGATAGTTGGTATAGTTTTTCCTGCCACAGGAAGTTTCTTATGTGTCAGCATGATTTTCGAGAGATATGAGTCAAGGACTCTAGAAACCATCATGAGAATGGTCTTTCGTCAGCTTGACATGATGAGAAGTCAGGGGTTTGAGAGTGCTCTTGAAGCACATTGGGGCAGTTGACCTTGCATGGATTTGGATACTCGTGGCAGAGACAGCATAGGATATGACATTGATGAGACTTGATGACTCATGGTGGGAGATAGCATGAGCTTCTTATAAAGGGAAATCTTGTGTATACAATTCACTTTTGTAGTGAACATTTTGGGAATGTTGGACACACACGAGTGGACAGTGTAGTACCAACATATTGAGAGGATTCTATTAGAGAATTGTGGCATACATAGATTGAAACATGATTCTTGCATCATTTCAGTTGCATAGAATGAATTCAACAGAATTTGGATCACAAGGGGTATGTTGGGAATTGATCCAAAGTATAATAAAATAATATTGAAAATACATTCCAAAGATTAAAAAAAGAATAGGAATGTGAAAGGTAACTTTATCTTCGATTTCTCTCTTGAATTGAAGGGAGTTGTAAAACTATGTACTATTATATACCTTTGTACATGAATGAGAAAAAAAAAACAAGCTGGGTTTATTGGGTTTTCCGCATAAATCTTTATGTTTATTTCTGTTTTTTGTGTCTATCTTTATGGATTGAATCAACAGAGGTGACCATCCCAAACAATTTGTTAGTCATTAATCCTCAGGGCAAATGATAGATGAGGCAGCTCTCAAAAACGACCTGGATTTGCAGGAGGATGAAGTGTGAAATCAAATTTGCATTTTCTTCTGTTTATCTATTTCTTTCTCAAAAAGATTTATGAGATTTATTTTCTCTGTGCTGGGCACTGATGCAATGCTTAATGCTCTAGTTTGCCAGTTGTTTAGTTTGATCGTTGGACTTTCTTTGAAGTCTGGATCAGTCTTTCTGTTTCACGATTTTCAGGCCTCCTTACAGTAATTTTGGTTTTATGCATCTCTTCTTTTCACTTAAATTTTTTTTCCTTTAATTAAAAAAAAGGTTGCACCATGGGTAACAATATCACCTTCGATTCACCACAATCAATTCAGAATGTAGAGCCCACTATGCCATTAAAGATAAATAGCAACACGAGCAGCAGATTCTGAAGATTGTAAATATTTTTCAGGAGCTGAAGGAGGGACAAAGCTATTCTCATAGCAAGGGTCGTTTTAATAAATCAGTAAGGCTATATTCAGCCTTTTGGAAACTGTAAGGGACTCTTATCAAGCTCAGCACAGATCTGGAAAAGAAGCAACAAAATACTTCACAAAATTAGCCTTTCACAGTTTATATGTAAGTCGCTGCCTATGGTCTGCTTTAAAAGTTAGAACTGGATTTACATTTATCTCATTATTTTGAACTTCAAAGATCTTTCAATACTATTAAAGAAAATAAAACAGCCAGTTCACAAATTTTCAAAGTTTTCAAATAGTTATACATATACTCTCTGTTTGTGGTCTTTTATTAACCAAAAAACAAAAAAGAGAATCTATTTTTACTTGACTTGATCTGCTGATGTGTCCATGCATAGCCAGCCGAACTTCATCATTTTGACTATTATTCTATGGTACACAGTTGTGCAAACTACCACCATCCTTTTTTCAAACATGCTCCCTAATTTGAATACCATAGATAGGAAACATGTCATAGGCTTTTAATAGAACAAAATTTAGAATTATAGCAGATTTCATTTCTCTGACATGGACTTCCTCGTTTCCTACATTAAGATGATGCTGTGAATCCTTTTTATTGCAAAAACCAGATCTTCCTCCACTAGTTTATCAGAAGCCAAATCTAGATTTTTTATGTTTCCTCAGATAGAATGCATCACGCACATGAATTCCACCTAGATGGTAAGTATCCTGAGTGGCAATAGTTCCATGAACATAAAATTAATAATTAGATGCAAAAATTATCTGCTCTGAGTTTCAAAAATTGTTGTAGTGCACTCACACCATGCCTTACCTTCAGAGCCACACAGTACAGATGATTTAACTTCAGCATTAGAAGTTAGATTTCAAGTATTGAGAAGAAGCAGTTCGTAAAATTACGATTTCAAGTATTGCGTAGAAGCAGTTCATATGATTCCATGCATTGGGCAGAAGAAGTTCATAAAGTAATTTACTTTAGTAACAGCTAACGTACAACAGCTTGGTTTGGAGTTACCTCATACGAGGCTTGACAATGTGGCATGGATTCAAATCTGAGGAAAAACATTTAAGAATATATGGTTGTACTTGTTATGCCTTGTTTCCGAAGAAATGAAAACTTTTATGTTGGATGTTCAAAGCACTAAGTGCATCAAGATTCAATATTCAGATGCAAAAAAATGTTTTAGGATTTTGGAGGTTGGCACATAAAAGTTTCTCCTTAGTCGTGATGTAATCTTTGATGAGATGAAAAGACTGTAAGCCTCGGAGGTTGATCAATAGCTTTACAAGGTTGAGAAGCAACTTGGTAAAAATAAAAAAGATTGGAAAGGTATAGAAGAGATGACAGAGAACATTGATACTGCATTGAATGGAGTTCAGGGGTTTCAACTTTGTATACTTCTTCACAGGGTTCACAAAAGTCAACATGTTCACAGGTTCCAACAGGGGCTACAAAATCACAAAATTTGGAAGGAAACTTACAATTTTTTTATAAATGATCTAGGTCCAAATGATGAGAATTCACAGGTTTAGATAGAACAGAATATTTCCAGATCTCCACTTAGACAAGTTGAAGAATCTTCAAAGGGACAAGAACAATCCGAGAAAAAACCTAGATAGCCATTGCAACTATTGAAAGATATGTAGTGAACTAAAAAAACCTTCAAGAGTAAGACATTTTCCCTATCAACATTAAGCAAGCTTTACAGAAATGACAAGTGAGATTCTCAAGCCTACCATATTTGAAGAGGCAGCTAAGAAAGAGAATAGAGAAAGGAAATGTATGCAGAATATGATGCAGTAATGAAAAATGACATCTAGACTTTGGTAGATTTCCTACCAAGAGTTAAATTCATTGAATGTTAATGGGCTTATCAAATTAAGTACAAGCAAATGGTTATATCATCAAATATAAAGCAAGGTTGGCGGCAAAGGGTTATGCATAGCAAGAAGGAATACACTATGAAGGGTGATCCAGGGCCCAGGAGGAGACCTAGCAGACAACCTCACTTAACAGATTAAATGGGTCATATGCAAAAGCAAATATGAAATGATAAAGGCCAAAAGATATACCAAAGTGCAATAAGCAAAGGAAAGAGCAGAGAAGAACAACAAACACCATATTTAGAACTATAGTAGAAAAGTTGTATCATGCTAAGTTCTATACAAGATCCGATAGATTGGATGTGTGATGTCTATGTACTCCCTAACTTTCTAACTAGAAAGAATGGAAATGCACATTAATATACAAAGGAGGAAGATGAAACGTCGGTTCAACCATTGCAATGGTTGGTAACAACCACTTCATAACCAATCATTAATTTGACAACTTTTGTTGACGTTACGGTAGAGTTGCACGCTATAGTACTAACACTACAAGAGCTATGTGATATCACAGAAGAGGAATTAGGACTCACAGATTCACAAACGTGTTGGAGATTATGCTAAAGCTATTGATGGAGCCACATGAGTTGTCGAATAACACTCAAATGTCGCGAGTCCAAGTGATGACTCAGATCCTCCTCGATCAATCGCCCCTCCTTGAAGAGCAATAGTCCCCATTGCGTGCACTTGCAGAACAAGATTTGGAAAGAGATTGGCAACCTGCACTTCTGTAAACCATTTTCCCTAAGAAGGTACTTGACTTGCATTGAAAATTTGAACGAGATGGATCTCTTGTTGACATGTCTGTTTTACCATGGCGTTGATGACTCGATCCAATTCTGCTAGTGTGTTGCAGTCTTGATTAATCTCTATTTGTTGAAGAGTCTCTACAACATTTGAAGTATCCAATAGAGGTGGCAAGTAATGGCTTAAGAGTTATACATTGAAGATTGGATGCAACCTAAGATAAGAAGGAAGATTGAGCTCAAAAGCATTGTCACTTATTTGCTTGGTGATGGTGTGGGGCCCATTTTGAAGTGGACGAAGCTTGCAATAAGGTCCTATCAATCTTTCCTTCTACAGGTGAAGCCATACTTAATCACCAACCTGGAAGGAGTGCGGTGTTTTATGTTGATCATGGCGTTGCTTGTATTTAGCATTTGCCTACTGCAAATTGGGTTACACTTGCTATTGTATGTGCTCGATGAATTGAACAACTTTGTCAACTTTATTTTGAGTTGAAGGAGTTGTTGCAGGTGATGGTGGTAAAGGTTAAGCTACGTCTATGGGTGTTAGAGGTTGGAAACCCAAGTGAACCTGAAAAGGGTTGTGTCATAAAGCTTTCTAGAGATTTGTTGTAGTTGTGCTAAATGAAAGGAAAACTTTCATCCCAAGTGCGTTCCTTCTTTGAATTGTACGTTCTGAGAAGATGCACTATCATCATGTTTAGCACCTTCGTTTGTCCATTAGTTTGTGGATGGAATGTGGCAAACTTGTTCAACTTTGTGTCTAGCATAGACCAAAGCGCTTTCTAGAAATTGCTCAAAAACCTTGTATCCCTATCAAAGATGATAGTTTATGGGATTCCAAAGTGGATCGAGACATGCTGAAAGTACAAATAATTGTCTCTAGAGATAAGATTGCTTTCTTACAAGGTATAATAATTGTCATCTTTGAGAATCTATCAACTACTACATAAATACAATCATTCCGATGCTTGGTAGTAGGGTAACCTGAGAGATAGTCCATGAAAACAGACTCCAATGGTTTTGTGAGAATTGGTAGAGGTGTGTACATACCTTGGTTCTTGTTAACCAATTTGACAATTGCACATGTGGTGCAAGGTCTGATGTATTTTACAACATGTGACCTGAGGTAGGGCCAAAAGAAATACTTGTAACACTGCAAGAGTCTTTTCAACTCCAAAGTGTCCTACAACATCGCTGAAATGAGCTTTCCATATTAGTTTACATCTCTATGTCTTGTGTGGTGCACATGGTGCCCAAGATGATATAGGAGTCCATCTTGTCAGTACAAATGTGGAATTGAATTGCCGCAAAGCAACTTGCGATAGATTGCTGCAAAATCTAAATCAGATGAATACAATTCTAACCAAGTGTTTACTTCATGTCCACATGCATCATGTACACTGAGAAGAGCTTGAACCGGAGGTTGGCTTAGACACTTTGCTACTGGATTGTTACTTCCCTTCTTATGCTTGATGTTCAAATGGAACTACTGAGGATGAGAAGACCATTTTTTATGTTGTTCTTGTTGTAACTTGTTCTGAGTCTGCAAGAACTGAAACGACTTGTGATATGTGTGGATCACAGTCTCCTTACCCAATATATAATGCTTCCAATGCTTACATGCCTGAATAATAACATGAAATCACAATCATATGCTGGGTAGTTCCTTACTGGCACAATGAATGTATTCACTATGGTAAGCAATTGGATGGCCATGTTGAGTGAGAACTAATCCAAATGCATAGTCATATGCATTGGTCTCAATCTCAAATGGTTGCTGAAGATCTAGTAATGCAAGTATTGCCACACAACAAAGTCTGCATTTCAGTTCTTCAAATGCTTTTTGTTGTGTGGTTGAACAGATAAAACTTACTTTGGCACCACCCTTAGTAACTTGGTTCAAAGGCCAAGTCACATGAGGGCAAATTTTTTAATCCCATGGAGCTTTGAAGCTCTGTAAGATTCTTTGGTGCTAGCCATTTCTAGATGATTTGAATCTTGGTTGGATCCATATGAACTCTTTGCACATCTATAATGTATCCTAGATACTGTATCTCACAGATGGTAAATGAACATTTCTCCATGTTAGCATACAACTTTTGTTTCTGCAAAGTGTGGAACACTTGTTCAATATGGTGCAAATGTTCATCCCATGTTTTTTTGAAGATTAGGATGTCATCAAGGTAGACTACAACAAATGAAGTAGTGAAGGGTCTAAAGATGTCATCCATCATCTGCATGAATGTGGGAGGTGCATTAGTTAAACCAAAGGGCATAAACAACTACTCATGCAAACCTTCCTTTGCCTTGAAGGTTGTCTTCCATATGTCTGTAGGTTCAACAAAAATCCCTGAATTGAGGTCGATTTTGGTGAAGAATTTGGCACCATGGAGCTGGTCCAGTAGGTTCTCAATTCTAGAAAGAGGATAGTGGTTCTTCACTGTGATCTTGTTGAGAGCTATGTAATCGATGCACAATCTCCATGTGCCATCCTTCTTTGATGCAAGCACAATTGGTTTGTTGCAAGGTGATAAGTTGCGCTGATGTGTCCTTTATCTACGAGTTCATGGATCTACTACTTGATCTCTTCGTTCTCTAAAAATGATTTGTAGTACAAAGAGCCATTAGGTAGAGGTAGTTCAAGGATCAAATCAATATTATGCTTTACCACACAGTGCGTACACACTTATTTAGGATCACTATATTCTTCCAACTTGTTTAATTGTTTTGTCTCAATTGTTGTTGAAGGAACTTTGGTATGAATTGGTGCCGCAAGGATGTTCTTACATTCAGGTTTCACCATCAAGAGTAATTTGTTTTACTAGAACTGACTAGCTTCTTGCATTGCTTGGTGTTAATAAGTGACAGTTTAGGAACTATTTCTGGTATGTAGTATCTTGTATCACCACCATCTATGAAAACATTTCTGATTTGATTCGTAAATTGCATGTCAATGGTAAAATAAGGTTGCCCAAGTAAAACATCACACACCTCTAATGGTGCAACGTCGTAAATGATTGTATCTTGAAAAGGCTTAATTTTGTACACTAGGTGACATTGCTAAGTAATGCATTTCTCAAAACCCACACTAAACCATCCAATGGAGTATGGTTGTGAGTGATGCGTCAGTGGAAAGTTCAATCTTCCAACTAATTCAAGAGAAATCAAGTTCTTCTAAATTCCATTGTCCATGATGGTGTACTGGATGTAAAATATCCCTTTTTGGATAAATATTAACAATTATGGATTTCCCGTAAAACCCTTATAAAATAATTCAGATTTCCCTTAGAAGAAATAAATTCAACACACTCTTGAAAAAACTAGAACCCTCGGGTAATAAAAATCAAAACCCTCATGAAAAAATTAGAACCCCCGTTAAATTTGTTAATGTCACTAAGTAATAGTAGAGGCACAAAATATATCTTTCACCAAGATAACCAAATAATAAATGGATAGAACAATACATGCAATAGGATTTCCAACCACACCCCTCTTGAATTTCAGTCAATTGAATACTAAATATTACATGCAACATCAAATACGAATAACCCACTACTGATTACAATCAATTGGATCAAACCCTACTGAATTTGCACAAATATTAATGATTACACATGATAAATACCACTTATTGTCTGCGTTTGCTATGCTGTAGTAATTATTCTGATATGGCAGCCCTGCAAGTGTGACATAGGACTGCTGGCTGCTTATTTGGGGCTGCAAATTGCTGTTGGGAAGAAGGGCGCTGCAAAAAAAGGTGACACTAGCCACAATGGAGGCTGCCAAGGGTGGTGCTAGTCTCAAATGGACCAAACCCTAGCTGTATAGCCCTCATGTTGCTGATAAAACTATTGTTACTCCAAAACTTTGCTAAAACCCTGTCCTATGATTGCATGTGAATAACTAGCTGTGTAAATCATTTGTAACCCCTATATGGAGCTACCACAATGGACTGGAGGGGTTTCGTTCTCTAATCCCGCTGCAATGAAGTTTTCCGTCCTCAAGTAGAAGTTGAATGATTTTGGAATTCCGTTGTGAATTGTCAAAAGTTTAATAATCAATAATAATTATTCATTGCCCCTTTTGTCCTCATATAAGATTCACTTTTCAATTCACCTAAACTCTAAAGTATTTGAATTACTTTGAGACACCAAGATCAAACTCTAACAGCAATTTATAGGTGAATTCAACTTTCTAAATACTTGATCTAGCTCGTGAGTCTCTATATGACATGCATATGTGACATAATCCTAAAGCCAATCCACGTGCAGTCTACCTATGTTGCATAGATAGACTGTCACTATGGCCAAAAAATCTGAAATTGTTACAGGAATATGCAATGATGAAATCACAAAGCTAATCATTTAATAAATGACATGGTTATGATGATGATAACAAAGGTTCTTAAGATTGCTCAAACAATAGTATGACACAAGAGCTTCAAAAGATTGAACATTTATTGAAAACCCTATATTTTATTGGCCAAAACAATCAGTTGTTAGAAAAAACATATTGAAAACCAATTCTTTCTTCACCGAAACAATCAATTGTTGAAACAAGCATAAATTCAGCACATAAATTGGTGAGTCAATACATAAGAAATATTATACCTAAAAACACAATTGGGACCATGCAAAAACTCAGTTCAAAAAATTATTCAGCTTTCTGAGAATCAAAAAGTGAAAAATTTGCATGCTCAATAAAATTTTGGTCATGAATCTCTCAAAATGTATTGTTCAAACATCCAATATGGTAAAAATATCACAACTAAATATAGCAGATTGCTTATTCTTGTTTTATTATGTTATTTTCCCTGTACCAGATGTTTCTTGGAGGTACCAAAATGCCAAGGTCTTCTAGGCTTGGCCTCAAAGTGAATTGTCATCTTTCCTGGCCCTCTATCATAGTATGATGCTATTCTAGGTGATAGTCAGATGACCATAGAGTGTTGGAATAGCCTATAGCTCACAATAAGACCAGTGAAAAATACATTCCTTTGGAAAATAAGATGTGGGGGGCTTTTCCAAGGGGAGAATCCTCGCCTACAATTGGGAGAAGTTAATGTTTTGAAGGGAGGAGCCATTTTTGCATTTCAAACCCAAATGAACTTATTTTAAAATAATGTAGACACTTTACCTTGTGGGGTAAAGTCTCAAAATGTTAGCCATCTTTTCCTTTATAGCTTGAGGTATTATATGTCATGCTTACGGTTGTTGATTGCAATCATTTAACTGATTATGTAATATAAGATGCATCCATTTTCAAATACAAATAGCACAATCACGTGCATTGAGAATACAGCATGCCCAATGATGTTATAGCCTAACTTGGGTTGAATTAACCATGTGAGCTGGTTACTGTCCAACAAAAAGCCCGTAAACTGGAATCTCTTCTATCACTTTTATAAACTGACTTATTTGTGCCTACAACACATGGCAAAATGCATAAAAATGCAAATATACAAATGTATATTGTTGGCATGGTAATGCAAACCTTCTTAGATCTAAAACAGATAAGAATGTATGAAGATTGCTACTACACCCTCAAGGGAAGGATCAATAAATGGCCATAAGCAAACCTATCAGCGAGAGGTACCATTTGAAGATCATAGTCAGCATAAATGTTAGAAATTAGGCTCATTAGTTCATTACTCCAATTAGTCATGTCCATCCAATCCAATGGAAAAATTCAGAAGGCTCTTAGACAACTAGTAAATATGGAAATAATCAAAGTGAACCCCAAATGCTGGCTACCTCTCTATGGGGTCTACAAAATGAATCCCAAGCCCAGAGAAAATTCACAAAAATGCAGTAACTTTGTGGGTCTCGAAAGTGAACCAGACCAGCTACCCCTCCATTTGGCCTCCAACAAAAACCTTATGTCCGGAGGTAAAATGAATCCTTGTGGAATCTCCTCCATGAATCCCAAAACCAAGGAAGGTCACTTTGTCAAATGACAAAAGGGCACCACTAGTAAAGATTCATGCATCCTTCTAAAGGCCAATGCAAACTGAGCCTTGTATAATATGCAAGTATGAAATGTCTATGTAAACCTATGAAACTGGCATGATCTGAAAGAGAACAGATTTTAGCTTTATCTAAAAAATTGAATTAAGTGAGATTCAGCAATCTTATGTACATCTCAAATGAATATTTTCAACCATGGTTAAGAAAAAAGAGGAAGATTTTCAGCAAGCATAAGGTTAGAAAGTACCTCAATATGATATTTTATTCAAATATGCGAAACTGAATTTAGCAAGGAGAGGAGAAGGGCTGGAAAAGCCCAATGAATGCCACCACTATGTGTGCAAAAACATTGGAAGAACCAAGGCCCGAAAAAGGGCCAAAAGGGCTCATCAAGATGAAAGCAAAACACCAATCAATACAAAATTAAATGAAACAATAAAATATTCAGCTAACCACAACATATCTCAAAGGATTAGTCCAACAAATGCCGTCTCCATTTGAGCATAAATATAAAAATTACCACTTATCCGAAAACAACATCATAAATTTGTTTATGCAGGTCTTGTTAGTTATACTCCAACAGCCTCTCAGAGGAGATCAATCTATTTAGAAAGAAAAATTCAAACAAAATTTGGGTGAATAGATGATATTATAGTGCTGCATCCGTCATTGTACATCTGCCATTTATTTGATTTTGGAGAGAGAATTTGGTCAAAAAGTGATCATATTCAAATGCGACAAATAAGTTGTTTTGTTATACAAGATGTGATTCTTTAAATTCATTTTGCAAGTTGGCTACCCAAGGCTCATATATGTGCCTGTAAACATGATGATTCCCTTTTCAAATTAGCTTGACTACCTTGTTTTATGATCATCTTATCTGGATTTATGTTCATTTATTCTACACATGCTAATATTTTAATCCGGAAGTGATTGAGTTATCCTTGTGATTAATCTTGCATTCCCAATTGTTAAGCTGACCTTCACATGCATCACAACAATCTCCTTGTTGGTCAACAAGTAGGTATAGATTCATATCTAGTCACAATTGTGTAAAATGCTAGTAAAGACTAGAGACAAATCTATGCTTGTGGACTTTGTGCTCTAATGGGTACTAAATTTGAAGCTTTGTATCCTTGCTTTTTATGGCTATGAATATGCACGATTGACAAATAAGACTATAGAATCTCCTTATAGGGCTTTGGGCATGATTTCTCTATACTTATTTTGGGGCCCCAAAGATGTACATCAGTTTCTTTGGACAATAACAATGTATTGGATGTGCGTGATTCAATATATTTATTTATTTGGCTAAAGATAACTAGGGATAGGCCCTAGACATGCAAAAAGAATAATGAACAGCCATCCTGGAAAATCATGGGAACCGAATGTTAAAAGGTGCCAAGCCTGAGATTACTGAACCGGAGATTTAATCCGCCCAGGAACGCCGAAAAATGAGGTGTTTATCTCCCGTTTCCTGGGGCCCACCAAATCTCAATCTACAAAGACTCATACTTACAACTGAATCAATCATTGGTGATGCAAAAATCGACCAACTCAGAAAAAGACAGAACCAAAAAGCCTTATATTATGTTGAATATAGAGCATGCATACAGTCAAAGTTGTTCATTGTTTGCACCATGCATAGTCTGAGAAACTAGGTGGCAGGGCAAGTTATGTAGGCCCATTTTAGCCAACCAACATGTACAGAATAACAAAAAAATTGACCACTAGCCAAAAAATTATTCTTTGACCAAGTTTGCATTGTCAGGGGTAGCGCCCTGCCCTGCATCTTCATCATGACCTATACTATCATTCCTGGCTCCTGGAGAGGCAGGAGGAGGAGGGCAACACAGGGGGGTGGTATAGGCAGCCTCCTCGGACAGCTGACTTCCTAGACACTCCATAATTTCTGCCTGCCCGCAGCTGAGAGCCTTCAAACCTTCCAGAATGAGGTGCTGATGATGCAGAACATCTCCTCCCAGGCAGCCCACTGTACAATCTATATTATTTATGTCTTCATGTAGGGAGAAGGAAGCCACTACATTTGAAAGTGTGTTAGCATAACTGAGATTCTATGCCAGATCAAACACGTTCTGCCTGCCAACCGTGTGTTTAGGGTCCAATAGCAGGTTTTTAAGCATATGGTAGCCACATCTGCCTCTTCCACAATATCACTGTTTGCTGCCACTCTCAGCATCCTTTTAACCCACATTTTTAGGTGAGGGTTCTTAATTTCCATTGCCATTGCATTCACAAATCTTCCCCCTAGGACCTCCGCAGTCTCTCGAGGAGCTTGAATATTCTCCGCTTGGTGGGAGGACCCTGCCTCATCACCCATTCCACCTACACAGAAACAGGGGAAAGGCAAAGGCCCAGAGGAAATAGATAGGACTCTAAGCAGCCCCCAAATAGCAAAATTCAGAAAAATGTTGGATTATTTTAATGATTCAAGTTGTTTTAGTTTGCTTTTATTTAGTTTTAGTTTAATATTTGTTATTCGGGTTGGTTATACCCGTGAGTTGGTTTTATCTAACCAACTTCTTCTCCGTAAGCTTTTTAAAGCTTACTATGTACAAAAATAAATTAAGTTTTTGCATTGCATATATTTTTCTGAATTGTTATTCCTCCTGTTCTTGGTGCATATCAGTGGTTTTAGAGCCACATAGGAGAAAGGAGGATTGAGTGGATTGAAGAATTTCGAGTCTCGCTGAAGATTGCGGACTTGGGTGGCGGTTGGAAATATATATATATATATTTTGTTTTGTGTTGGTTCAAATGAAACTTGGACTATTGGCAGCGTATCATTTGAGAAAAGAAGCCTGGTAATACAAAAGCTTAATAGCATGACTGCAATTTTTTTGATAGATTCCTTCAAATGCAAAGCCTGAAGTTTTTGATAAATGCAACGCAAAGCTTGTATGTATCAATTCAAACTTGCCAAAAGACTCCTTGCGCAAATGTCGTGGGAGACCGCAGCTTGATCTTTTCCACATGTAGTGGCATACGGGTCACATAATTGCTTCACAATCTGATGTTAGGAAATCAAACAGTGCAGAACAAGTGAAGAAGAAATCGTCTAAATCGCTGGCAACTACCACACCTGTACGGTGCAACAAACTTCAGAAGAAGATTCAAAGACTTAGACGCAGATTTGGCGGTAGAAAGCATTCACAAAATATTTTAACCTGCACGCCAACATCTTCAATTGTCACATTGAGGCTTTTGAAAAGGAAAGCGAACCAGTTCTTGCCGAGGATGTATTGAAGCTTATAAGAGGCGTGGATTCCTGGAGAAGCATTTAATATTTAATAGCTTTAAACCCTATTTTTTTTCTTTCTCTCAAAGTTGAAATGGGTCCCACAATCAAAGGATTTTACAACTAAGTACAATTGGTAAAAGTCTTATCTCACCAAACGGGTTTGGTGAAAGATTATATACTTTTATCTTTCATATTGAAAAATCATGCTTATCTAGGTTTTAATGCTTTTAAAATATCTGGATTGTTTAAAAAGCAAGTTGATCATAGTACTTTTGTTGGTTCAGTTTACAAGAAATAACAGCGTTTAAAACCCATTGATGTATTTTTTTGGATCTTATTTTTTTGTTGTAAAAGAGTTATAAGGATAAAGCGAGTTTTTTAATGAAAAATGTGATCTAAAGGTGTAATAGGAGTTACAAGGTGTTGCTGTTTTTTTGAGAAGTCTCATAATCTTTTGTAATTGAAATCTATCTGGTGGGTCAAGGCCAAACCTTGATAGTTTTTCCTTGGATTGATAGCATCATGGCAAAAATTGTGAGTTTGATCTCTGAAAATGGACGTTTAACACCAAGAAACTATAAGGAATGGTCAATGAACATGGAAAATACACTCGTTTTTAATGATTTGTGGGAAATAACTGAAAGATAAATCACACAGCGAATTGAAGCCGTAAAATTGTTTGAGTTCCAAAAGTGTGATAAACATGCTATTGCTCTGCTAAAATCATCTTGCATTGCACACGTGATTATACATATTGAATCTGTTAAGTTTGGAGCGTAGAAAGCATGGAAAACATTAAGAGATTTATATGACAAGCAACTTGCATACATGAAGATTGACCTTATGCAACTGTTGAATAATAAACTGGCAGATAATGAAAATGTCTCTGAATATCTTTCTCGCATAAAAACATTGAAACAAGAATACTGCACAACTGGTGGTAAAATTGATGATGATATGCTGATTTCCATCAAATTGAATGGTCTTAATTCTGCATACACCAATTTTGTTGAAATGCTACAACTTAGTATAAGCTTAATGGTGTACTACATTTGACTCTTTTTGTGAGTTAACTCAACATTAGAGACAGTTTGCAAGGAAGAAGAGTACGCCTATTGAAGAGGATCACTATACAAAGAATAGGTCCCATCGTAGAGATCGTCGTCATGTACAATGATAGTTTTAGAAACACTCTCTGAAACACTCTTCGAGTCATTCTCCGAGGCACTCTCCCTAGGCGGTCTCCACATCATTCACATCAACACTCTCCAGGGTCTTCCAAACGCAGGCATCACCACAAGCACTCTTCTCATAGTTCTTCTAGTGATTCAGGTTCTTCTGGATCTCACAGACACAAGAAAGAACCCAGATGTTTCAAATGTGGTGGTATTGGACATCTTGTAGATGTATGTCCTTCTCGACGATCCCATTTTCCACGCAAAAAGAAAGTTAAAGCAAAATATGTGGATCATTCTAGTGGTAGATCTTCTGATTACTCCAATTATTCAGGATATTCTGACACCTCATCCGATCAGGAGATGTCCCTCATCGCTGAAGTCTATGGTCCAGATGGACCTAACAACATATTTTGAGTGTTCAGTGACTGGAGGTTGGAGGATCCACAGAGGTTAGAGGACTATTCCCTTCTCCAGTTAGCTATTTGCTCAGAGTTTGGGTTCATACTTGAATAACAATTTTGGCTTGTGTTCTTGCTTTCAGTTTCATTTTTGGCTTTCTATATCTGATATTCATGACATGGAGTAGGCAGTGTTTGTTTGATTTTGATTCTCTTGATGCACAACTTCTCACCTTTCCCCTGATAGGGGGAGAAGATATTGCATTTGTTGGTCTTCGATCAGTCCTCGGTGACAGTACGAGTTGACAAGGGTTGCTAGCACCTTCAGTGTTGAGCAAAGGTCATCAACGTTTGTTGGACATTAGGGAGATGTGCCATACACAGTATGGGTTTGTCACTTGGACGGGTATCTGTGTGGGACTTTATGTGGATCGATGTAGTTGGACAGACTTTGATCGGGTTCTATAATATCGTACGATGATCATAGGGGATGAGCAGACTTGGATCATGTTCATCAGCGTTTTATGCCACAACTCGTTGGGTGGGCTTCTGTATGGAGCGGCATCAGTTTTGATCAATACTAGGAGGTACAATACACCACTTGCAATTGCATTCTGGTTTCCTTTGATGACTTCAAAGTCATTATTCCGATTCTTTCATCATCCCTTTGGATCAAGAGGGGTTTATTGGATTATTTTCATGATCCAAAGTTGTTTTAGTTTGTTTTTATTTAGTTTTAATTTAATATTTGTTATTCGGGTTGGTTATACCCGTGAGTTGGTTTTATCTAACCAACTTCTTCTCCTTAAGATTTTTAGAGCTTACTATGTACAAAAGTAAATTAAGTTTTTACATTGCATATATGTTTATGAATTGTTGTTCCTCCCTTTCTTGGTGCATATAAAAAAAAAACCCTTTTCTGCCCTTAGCATTCTGCTCCAACAGCAGGGAAAACAAAAAAGGAGGGTGGCCTTATCAAGGGATCAAATGGTCTTCAATGGAGACTGTACTCTACAAATATGCCAATGTAGGAGTAGCTAAAACACCAAAACTGTCTCAGTAAGAGAGATACCATCTGCTACAAAGAGCTTCAAAGCTAAAAGCCACAAGGAGGCAAGAGCCTTGCTTGAAAAACACAAAGACCTATATTTGTTCATCAAGCTCCACCCCACACTATTCGAAAGTTTGCACTAGCTTCACCGCCTTCTCCACCAAGACAAATGAATTGCTTTAGAGAGATAAGGAGGAGCGAAGGCAAATTGATAGTTTTGGCATGTGTGGAGGGGGGAGCCATAAACAGAGCATAAATTCCTTATAGTTGCTACATAAACTTAGCATGATTATAGATTATACACGTCAGGTGATTACAACCACCAAGGCACCTAGCCCAATGAATCAAGGGTGGCAAAAAGAGATTAATAAAGCAAACAAAGACTGCACCAATTCTCCAAGTTTTTAGAGTGATTATCCCTTGGACCCATCAAGAGCTAATTCACATCACAAAGATATGGAAAAGTTCCTTTAGCCAAATCCTGTGTCACAAGCATGTTGAGGTCTTTAGGGAAAGGAGGACACCAAGTTTTTTTAGATAGGCTTGTTGAAGTCTAAATCCCAACTCCACTGTTGGCAGCCCAGTTTGCAACTTGGTTCCCATCCTACTTTATATGATTCCACCTTCTATTAATTTGGCACTCAGCGATTTGATTCCCCAACCACCATACCTATTCAACAGGGGTTCATTCCGTTGCCTTCCACTACCTTAAGAATTACTTGAGAGTCGCCTTTAACTTTCAATCGCAGTCATCTCTGAGCGACCACAATTTGCAGTCCTTTCATAAGAGCTTTCACTTCTGCCATATTATTCTTGTCTTTACCAAAGCCCTGAGTGTAAATCAATCTGGGTTGGCCCTTATTGTCTTTGAAAACCCCATCACCACAGGGAGGTCCTGGATTTCCTTTCGTAGCTCCATCAAAATTCAATTTGACCCAACCTTGCTCCGGAGGGATCCAAAAGGAAGGGGGGAAGATTTTATCATCAAGTTGAGCCCTTTATCAGGGTTTCAATATTATTATTTGATTCCAATGTTGACAACTCAATGCAATTACCAATGGTGTTGTGAATAATTATGCTTTTTTGTGCATTTTATTTTATCTAATATCACGGAAAGAGAAGATGCTTGCGACAACCACAGTTACTAGAAAAGTCCAATATAGGAACAAGACCATGTCCACTTCTCTGTATCCGCATTTTTTGTTGACTACATTTATATATAATATAGCCGCACCCTTATTCATCTACTCACGTACCTTGATTTGAATGGCGTCCCCGTCCTAGTACCCCTACATCTCCTCATAACTATCGCTAAAACTATGCATATAAGTTTTGAACTAATATGAACTTCTAAGGAATGTCTTTCAAAATACCTTAAGAAACATTGTTGGTCTTAAATTGGAGAAACTAGAGTGAAACCCTAAATGCATGTGAAAGAATTGTGAGGTTAAATGAGTTAGGGATTGAACTTGGGGGAATAATTTTCAATATCTTAAGGTGCACATCTTTCCAGTTTTATAATCCCCTATCCCTGTGAGATTGGGGGATTGAGTGTAATATCCCCAAGAAGGAGATCGTTGAATTTGAGGAGAGGCACTACCACTTCACATGAAGAAATCGCTGCCAAGGAGCAGCACTGCCATTTAATACAACAATCATTAAATGGATATGAACGGAAATGTCAAACGGAATTGTTGCCGGAAGTGAACGGAAATGTTAACGAAAATGTCGACGGAAATGTCAATGGTCACATCTTTTGGTGAAGAGGTGCCTCTTGGATGGGAAGCCTCCTTTGGGAGAAGTTTTTAAAGACTATATAAAGGAGAAGAGATGTGGAAGTAAAAAGCATGGAATAATGAATTCAAATAGATAACTTGTATAAG
Organism: Torreya grandis; assembly: GCA_037957365.1. Classification (NCBI taxonomy): domain Eukaryota; kingdom Viridiplantae; phylum Streptophyta; class Pinopsida; order Cupressales; family Taxaceae; genus Torreya; species Torreya grandis. The sequence continues at coordinate 2,102,850 of JARHVA010002342.1, read as the reverse complement.
CAGCCGCTTACAATGGCATTTAAGGATGAAACCCCTTAAACTGCGTAATCTAAATACAAGGATGAAAACCCTTATTATCAAACCCAAGGACGAAACCCCTTGTGGAATTATATTTTATTGTTTGAGATCCGAAAACTCTATATTAAAATCAACATAATAATTTAAATTATTATTTCAATTATAAAATCTATATTTTATTTAAACGAAATTACGGGAAATCCGAATTCTTGTAAAATACTTTGATTTGGAATATTACAATGGTATCAGAGCTTTTCATCCTACCATCTGTTAGGTGACCCCTTATCCAATGGAAGCACAATTGATTACTTTCTTATAAGCAATTAAACATGAAATTATACCAGAATGATAAAGTAACTAGAAACTTGAGACAGCAAAGAATTTGAGAGACAATACACACTCTTGTATTAAATATTACTAGAAGAAAATACAATAAGATGCCACTTCTTCCTCCACCTCAAAGGCTTGCCACACCTAAAGACCTTCTTCCCTCTCTCTCTTGCTCAACACAACAACTCTATAGCCTGAGTTATTATCCCTCCTTGAATGCTTCAACTGATCTCCTTGACCTTACACCTGTAGATCTCCTTGACCTTGCTTGCTTCAATGCTTTTACTTGCCTTCTTGATAATTACAATACATGCCTCATGGGTCTTTAAATAGAATCCCATGGTTATAAAAAATAGAAATCTAACTACAATAATTAGACACGCAGCTCGTGACTATAATTAGTCATTTGACATGCAAACACTCGCTTCACTTAATTGATTGTTCATCAACAGCAGTTCTGGAACACACAGGCGACCGACGCTGGTCCCTGCTTGCCCGGTGCTACCGACGTCGGCCGACTAGCTGCCGTCGCCGATTGCCTTCTGCACTGCATCTGACCGACATTGGTCATGCTGCCGACGCCGGTGCTTCTGGGTCTTCAGCGTCCTCTTCTTCGTGTCTGCAAACAGTTGAAGCTTTTAGCTTCGCACCCTAACACCATCCCGAGGGTTTCAATAAGCTTTGTGCATTCAAATCATAAGGTCAACATAAACAACATAAATGATGCACAGTTTTATAGACGGGCCCAAGGGCAAATTATGTTGATGTCATAACTAGTTCAACAAATGCAACATTTGAATAACTTGCTAACTCAAAATTCCAATGGTGAGGGAAGATCATCACAAACACAAAAGGGTTATACATTCAATAACAATCGTGAAGGACTCCCCTCAAGGACTTACGTACGCCCAACCATGCCTATATTCCTTCAACAAGAGGAACCAATATAGGAAGAAGATGAGGCCGAGTTGATTTTCAATGATATTAATGCATGTCACAATAAATATTTGAATCTTGATCCTATGATAAGGGATGAATTGACATTCATAGATTTTTGTTGTTTATATGGGAAATGTGTATCGGAGGAAGATGAATGGCAGCCAAATTTGATCAAACAAGTCATCATGGAGTAGCTACCGAAGGAGCATAAAATTTGGATGGTTGACAATGATTTAGGCAACAACCTTGAATTGCAGGAGCAGTCGATGGAAGTAAACTATTCAGTGTTGAAAAACATCCCAACAACATCACTGAAAGAATTCTCTAAGCCCGAGTTGGAGGCGATGGTTCTTGAACTTGAACAATCAAACAAACGTTGGAATCATCTTATGACAACCATAAATTCATCCTATTATCGCAATGAAAACAAGTATGAATTTTTTATCAAAGATGAACCATTGCTTGGTCTCCATAATAGCACAAAAAAAAAATTTGTCTTCACGAACAGTGGAGGTGAGTCATTAATGGAGATTGTAAGGGTAGATTTGGTGACAAATGAGCTCGAACAGGGCATTAGCAGCCTGAAATATGAAGAAATCACTGCCAAGGAGCAGTGCTGCCATTTAATACAACAATCATTAAACAGATGTGAACGGAAATGTCAAACATAATTGTTGCCGGAAGTGAATGGAAATGTCGATGGAAATATTAATGGAAATGTCGATGAAAATGTTAACGGAAATGCCGACGGAAATGCCAACGGAAATGTCAATGGTCATATCATTTGGTGAAGAGGTGCCTCTTGGATGGGACGCCTCCTTTGGGAGAAGTTTTTAAAGACTATATAAAGGAGAAGAGATGTGGAAGTAAAAAGCATGGAATAATGAATTCAAATATATAACTTGTATAATCAGCCGCTTACAATGGCATTTACAGATGAAACCCCTTAAACTACATAATCCAAATACAAGGATGAAAACCCTTGTTATCAGACCCAAGGACGAAACCCCTTGTGGAATTATATTTTATTGTTTGAGATCTGAAAACTCTATATTAAAATCAACATACTTATTTAAATTATTATTTCAATTATAAAATCTATATTTTATTTAAACGGAATTATGAGAAATCCGAATTCTTGTAAAATAATCCGATTTGGAATATTACACTGAGCATGCTGATTACGTGTTCTCTAAGAAACTGAAAGCATGCAATTCATTTATGTATATCAGCATTTTTATGGATTCATGTTGTGTGTGCAAGGTTTAAAGATTTCAAGCCACACTCTTCACACATGTTTCTGAAAGATTTAGAAAAGGAGAGTGCTGACATAGAAACATGTTGGTTACATTAAGTTAAAAGAAGTACGTCTCTCACGTCCCATTATACCATCTATCCTACATTTTTGTCAATGACAAAAGAACCAGGTGGCAAAAGGCGAGGCCTAATCCAAAGGTCTTTGTGGCTTAACACGAACCGACAGATTCTTACAGTTGATGCCTTGAACTAAACCACGACTCCTCAATAAGGGCAAGCTTATGAAAACTATTTACAAGTAAGGCATGAACCAAAACTCCTCGAATGTGAGCCATAAACCAAAGCTCCCTATTGAAACAGAGCCATATTTCTCTGCAATTGAAGAATTGAGTGACCCTCTACTCTGCTTTGGTGAATATAGGGCCCTGCATCAAACAGAATACTGGCTGCCTATATGGTCTTGTGCATATTATTATCATGCGCCATGCGGCATTACCCTGTAATAAGCAAATAGTATGGGCTGGAATCATTTGCTGCCCATCAGCAAATCTTTTGGCAATCAGGGAACTATCTAGATATAACTTGGAAGAACACTTACGCCTAAGAAGCTCATGATTATCTGGAGATGCTTGATGTGTGATCATGGAGAAGGATTCATTGAATACCCAGCAGTGAAGGATTGCATGAGAGAATCAATGCTGATTTGGCAAACAAAGCAAGCCAATGTCAATCAGGTATGGCAAACCCTCCTGCAGGGTACACAGTGGTGAGACTTGGGTTTTCTTATTGCAAGGCTTGGGAGATTCTCCTATAAGTTGTAATCCACAGGTCGATGGACCCACCTGACTACCTGATCTCTGGCATCAGGTCCATCTTCTCTGCTAAAGAATTTCTCTGCAGCTGAGATTTGAACTTGGGTATCATGCTAAGCGTAGGACAGTGCCTCATCCCCGAGCCTCACTAGCTCAAAATGAATCAATAGGAAAAGAGGCAAGAGGGTGAGAAGCTGAAAGCAGTGGATTACATTCACTGTTCCTTCCCTACTAACAAATACTTACTGTGCTTGTGTGTTAAGTGTGATCCCTTCCCTTGTGATTATTACCAAAAATACATGAACAAAAATGTCATTAGAGAAATCACTTCTGAAGGAGGTCATGTTAAGATGACTTAATCAGAAATCAATAATCTAATTTATCAATCTAATTCATTTTCTGCAATTAGTTTGATTCTGAACCTTTAATTATTAAAAAAAAGAAACTATCCTGAGATGCTGGCTATTTTCCATATCTGCCAAAGCAATGTTAGCAGAGCGAAATGCATTTTCTATAAAGTTATATTTGAATTTCTATGAAATAAGCTCTTTATGCAAACGTGTGTAAAATTTGAACAGCCAAAAAAAAGTATAACAATTTACAGAGTGGGAGAAATCAAGGCAATCGTGTAGCTACCAAACATTGGCAGTGAGACCTTTCCTCCTGCCAATCACCTTCCCATCAATAAGCTGCTCTATACAGTACTTCTTGCTGCCACCCACAAGGGAAAATGAATTATAAGAACTCTGAAACAATAATATAATAGATGAGATAAATATTTAATATGAAACAGTGAAGAATACCTACGAAATACTGCCATACAGAATAAAGGGTTGAATTGGGTCTTTTTCAAACTGAGAGGCAACGGTAGTTCCACAACCCAATTGTCATGCCAAGGCCATAGCCACTCCCATCTTCACTACTTTGGAAGTTGGTCTTTTTTCATCCTTACTAACACATCTACATGCAGTTGCATTTGGACGTGCTTTCACAATTGGTTTGAGATGGAACCGGAGAAGAGAGAACCTGCAACTTTCCATTTATATCCCAAATCCAATTCAATGAAATTGAGATCACTAGCCACTTATAGCTTTACCATCAAGGAGGGGTGTTGTATATTAATGGAAGATTATTTAAACATCGATCAATCTTCTTACGGTTTTAACAAAAACACTAAGGATTACATAACAATATTTATCGAAAGTTTAAGTGACAAAAGAAAAATGGGCAATGGGGGTGTAATCAACTATTTCAATAAAAATATATTCAGGGGAAATATATTTAGGGGGTAATATACTTAATTGGAAATGTCTCTTCAAAATTATTAATTAAAAAACATAACCATAAAATAAAGTAAGTTAATGATTAAAAAGTGGTCAGTTGGTAATTATAGTCCAAGAGTTTATAAATAGGTCAAACAATGGAAGTACCAAAAAGAATTGAAGTTCATACACAAGGGACCAACAAATAAAGGTAAAGAAATATAGGAATTAGGCCTACAACCAATCCATTCAGCATCTCGAACACATGGATTTACCCCTACAGATGCTCTCAAGGATGGCTTTTAGAAGTTGTCCTTTGTATTATGCATTTAAAAAAAAAGGAATCTCAATATTTGTATTTCCATTTAAACTCATATACAACTCTAGAAACCCTTTAAGAGAGTTAATGTTTGGCTTTGAGAAATCAAAAATATGTTGGTATACCAAGATAACTGTAAGGATGCAACAGAATCAGACCTTTAGCAAGGAAATTTACCTACTCTACAACCTCCTGACCAACATAAGTAACAACCTTGAGGGACAATTCATAGGCTCTTTCATGGGATCAAAAGTAACGGTTACCTCATAATCTTCATTGCCATTTTTTGTGTCATTCAAAGGTTCTAACGAGGCCATTACCTTAGGAGCTTCGTCATCTAATTTGGTACGTAACATTACAAAATGATTAAGACTTAACCCAACTTTAACTTTTTCCTTCCCTTTCGAGTTAGGTTTAAGGTCTTTGTTTCTCTACTTAATTCTATAAAAATGTAATAATTGGCTATTCCTTAGTCGCAATGATGCATCCAAACTTCATGTGGAGACCTCCATTTCTTGCATTGTTAGCATAAGCCCATAGATTCACAATCAACTTGGATCTTTTGGCAATGCCGAAGATCATAGCCTTGCAATCCATAAAATAACTTGCATGAACATGTAGCAATATGACAAAACTGGTATAACACATCACAATAGGGGCAAGGTAGTAGCCACTACCACAACCCTAACCCTAGACATCGCTCAATTTCCTTTTGTTGCTTCTTTGTTCCCTTCTGAGGGGAGCGAGGGTGGGTAATCTATCACCTTTAAGGTTCAAAAAGATAAATACTTAGAAGTAGTTTTTTATATACACAAATTAAAGTAACATTAAATTCTCATTGCCATTTCAGTCTTTCATATTTTAGCATTCTTTTGTAATACATATGGTCTTCACGTAAACTTTGACAAAATAAAGAATGTGATTTTAAACACTTTAAAGTTCAATGTCAAACAAGTTTTCTTTACATATAAAGATCAAAGGGTTGAGAATCGAGATGGTCTCTTCATATGAAATTTTAGGGGTATTGTTTTTTGATCCACACTTTAGTTTGTCACTAACTACTAAGTCTTGACTAACCAAAGGGTATGTTGCCCTCACCGCTATTGGGAAACAATTCTTGCAGCTTATATTTCAAGATATCCAAATAAAGATTAACATCTTTCACTCACTTGTTACTCCTATTTTTTTGTATGGGGATACAAATTTGGGGCCTTAGTACTTACATCCATGTTATACAATAATCTCCTTATTAAAATATTGGTTCCTCAAGACATCTTTCACGTTGAAGTTGGTATAACCCAACTCATTATTATTATGATCTTTCAAATGGTGACTATGATATACAAGTTTAGACATGTTTAACGGATGGCCAACTCTTCATTTTATTTCTTTAGATATCAATATCAAGCTTTCAAATCTTCTATTGGGTTGGCACAATGTAGATCTAATATGGTAGTATACCCAGGTTTTTGTACTGCTAGGCATTATAGATGTTGGCATTGGACATAGTTTCTCCACATAATTTTGCAATTGATGCATGAGATATATCTAAAAGGGAGATAAATAGGGGTAGATGAGATTTATTGATCCTACCTACAATGCAAATGATTAGATTCTTTGGAACCTCTTTCCTCAAAGTTTCAATGCTACTATAAAACATATCTTCAATTTGAGGATGGGCTCATCCAACCTCCACATTACACTATGCTCCAATCACACTGCAATTTGAGGGTTCCTTTGATACAATTCGAATTGTGTTCACACCACCTCCGTAAAGAGATAAATAGACATATTCCTTAGGTACATTGTATTTGTCAATTTTTTCCATGGAGCCTAAAACCGAAGATCAAGTTGTCTTTAGATGCTATTTGTACTGTGAAATTTGGGGGAGATTATTTTTCCTCTTTAGAGATTTGTATCTCTCTCCCAATCTTCATAGATAATGATATTAGAGATGTTTGGTTGTTTTATTTTGATATATGTTTGTTCTTCACCAATGTTTGGTATAAACTTTGCTTCCATAATGCTTTGAATATAAACCATTTCTTCTCTCTTTCCCTTTGTTTCTTCAGAAGGATTGAGTAGGAAGCAGACTTATGAAAAGGATGTGGATATGATGAGATTTGTAAGGCATCAGAGAATGTAATATTTTTCATATATTTTCTCTTTTGTGCATGTTTTTTTAGTTTTTGTTCTCTTTTGATTTGTTAGAGTTACACTTGCACTCCCTAGTCATTACTTTACATTGTAGTTTTATAGTCCCATGGGCTAATTTTAATCATTTGTAAACATTATTATATTATATTATCTTTTTGTTCAAATGGTAAATGAGGTTTTTTATTCTTAACCACATTACATATTCAAATATTCAGATATGAGTTGAAGAGAGACCTAACCCTCGCATAGTGGGGGCTATAGAAAAAATATAGCCTTTTTCCTTGGTGAGAAAATTACCTTGCCTTGATCACTTGATATAGGGATTTTTTTAATTTATAGTACATTTTATCATTGCATCTATTACTTGATTACTAGTGAATGGCATTGAATAATTAATATTTAACCCTATGACCTAAAACTATTTAAAAATATTTGAAGTGTCCAAGAGAAGTGGGTGTTTAACTCTAAAATCTAAATTAAGGAATCTAGGGTTAAAGGGGATAGAGATAGCCTATGACACAAAGGTTATAAACTATTTCTATAGCAGGTCAATTAATTTGCAAACTCAGATAAATAATATTCTAAATTTATATACTGAGATATGTTAATAATAGAAAGTACAATTATGTTAGATATTATAATGATAACGAAAACAATATACTCAATTGGTTATGATGCTAATACAGTTTTGGATCTAGAATAAGAAGGAATCAGACTAGAATTATATTTTGGGAATGTTGTCAAATTCTAGCTTAAGTACTTTTGTGACCTCGGATGCTTGCATTGACCTTGGACAATTATGTTGATGATTTTATCTAGCCTAGACACAAGTTTCCAATGCAAAATACTTGTTAGATCTGGATGCAACCACCAAGAATGTTCTAGGTTCTATGTCGCCTTCAGTCTAGTGTGCTCAGATTTGGCTCATGGATTGTTGCTCCTTGTCAAATAACAAAACTCTAGTTCATCATCTTCATAGTGACTTTGGAAAAATGGGTTAGTGGGCTCAAGATATCGAGCTAACCCCAAATACCTCTCTATTAGTGGGTGTTGCCCTCATAGTCATTACTCTGAAGAGGGCCTTAGATTCATGTAGTTCTCCCCTATGTGTGGGATTGTGTGTGGATAAGATGCAATATGTGATAAGTAAGTACAATAATAACTTAACTTGTAACTTAGAAAATATGGCTCATGACCTACTCTTTTAGTACTTTAGAATTGTAAATGTGTTGTCCTAAAGACTGATATGGAAATAGGAGAAAATATGGAAGCTTGGTTCACTTGAATGCTTTTGGTAAGCTATATTGTGAGTTGTTTGGTATGTTTTAAGTTTGTTTTAGGTGAGGAATGTATGAGGATTGATCATGCATATATACCAATCCTTTGGAGAATATATCACATTAAAGCACTTAGGCTAACCATAGGGATACATTTTATTTGAAAATTAGATGACTTTAGAACACTAAATACTTGTGTTGGGATAAGACACATTGATGTAGGCATCTGATTGGGACGTAAGTGTCTAGGTAGTTGAAAAATATGCACGCCCAAAACTTGCAGAAACAGAAGATAAATAATTTTATAGAATTTTGAACATGATAGAAGGTCTAAGTCATTAGAATAACATTGGTCAGACTAAAAGATAAGCAATAGGAAATGAGAGATAATATATACAAGCCTTTTAGTAGCGGAAAAAGGTCTAGAAGTGAGAAGAATAACCAAGGTTTGTATTTTTCAAGTGTATAAGATTGAGTGTCTACATTTGACCCCCTCCTTTAATCTAGTAATGAAATTTCTAATTTAAAGTAAAATGAATGTGTACTTGTGTGTGTATAACACACCTTGCCTTTGCATAAACCCAACTTCAGTGCTTTGTTGGTGACTGACCTACAAATAAGAGCATGTTACAGTATATATTTAGTGCATATAATCTAAAATAAAAAACATTTAAATGATTGAAATTGAATGAGCAAGGTTTAAGAGTACATCTATATATCGATGTAATTGCCTTGCCTTTTGGTAATTTGATTTGAAAAAATGTATCATTATGAACCATTAGAGCTAAGGTTAGGAAAAATATAAATCTAAAAAGTGTATAAATATAGAAATATTGTAGGACACATACCCCCAACTTTAGAGAAAATGTGAATTTCCACCCAAAAGTTGAGATTAACTCAATTGTGCAACCAATCATGCTTATAACTTAGTGAGCGTGAGTGAACCAAGTTAACTCACACTATAAATCTGGTGAGGTTGGATGATGTAATCAAGTTCAACCTATAAAATTGGCAATATTGAGTGATTTAATCACCTCAACCATACCAAAAAAGTCACATCTTGATTTCGCCTTATAATTAATAACCTTCAAATCCGTAGGTTAATATGGTTATTATCTGATTATTATTATTTTGACTTGAGATTTTTGACATATATTGGTATGGGATAGTGATATTGTTAATTCGTATACATGATATAACAATTACATTTTATTATTTTACACATAAGAGGATGTATATTTATTAAGTTTTGCATCATTAGTTGATATATATGATGACTCACACTATCTACTTGTTGCGAGGTGGACGCATGATAGATCCTACCCTCAGAGCTTGATGAGAGAGAGAATCATCTGAGATGATGGGCTAGATGGGATGAATGGATGATGACAAAAGAAATTGTTAGTGACTCTATACACATACATTAGATTTTAAATATTAGTGCGAAATTAAGACATATTGTTTGTGATTATATTTGTGTGTGTGGATATGCATTATATTCCTTTAATCTAATTGACTTGATTTTCAAATTTAAATTAGAAAAATAGATATTAATTTCTATATAGATATTATTGTAGATACAATTATCTTACAAATAAAAGACAATTAATGTCTCAATATCTATTTAGTTAAATAATTAATTATACTAATGTGCTAACCATGAGTAAAGATAAACTAAGATTAGTCTTTGAAATGCATGCATGAAATTACTAAAAATTAGGAAAATGGATATACTAATTTAATGAGTCAACTTAAGTTTATATTAAGAGAACATGGTAAAATGTCGTGGTAAATTAAATAAGCAAAATGACATGTTTTGAATATGATTAAAGAAAATAGAACATGAGTTAATTATGACATGAAGGAAAAGTTTAACTGTAGTTATTTAATTTAAATTAAAGAGTAAAATATTATGCATGGAATGAAAACTAGAGAGGTTTAATTTTATAAATTAAGCCAGTTAAAGTTAGAAAAATAGAGAGAGAGAAACAAAGAAGAAGACAAGAGGATTAAGAAAGAATCAGGGAAATCCAAAAGGGAGGCAGACTCAAAAAGGTTGGTTCTATAATTTTTTTTGTACGTTTTGTTTTGAAAAGAACAAATTTGAAGGAAGCATAATACTCCTTCCAGACTGCATTCCATTCTTGTTTAAAGCCTTTGCATTATTTTGCTAAGCCTGTATATTATTTTTATAGACTGTGTGTCATTTATTAGACATGCATTTTAATTTAAGGTTTGCGTACAAATTTATAAGTCTGTGTTTTAAATTATAAGAGACTGCATTTTATTTATGTCTTGCATCTTATATGGAAACCTACGCTTTATTCTTTTAAGACAAGATTTTAACTCTCTTTGGCCTGTGTCAACTTAAAAAGTTTGTGTTTGAAATAAATAGGTCCGTGTTGAACTTGTATGGTGTTGAGTATTATTAAATAGAAGTTTTGACATATTCTTGGACTTCTGCATTTAACCCTCTTTAGACTTGCATTTAGTTTTATAAAACCTGCGTATTATATATCAAAGCCTATGATTTAACCTTATAAGCTCGACCTAACACTTCCAACTGGCTTTTGTCCTATCTAGTATGCTATGTGTTGAAATTTATACACCTACGTTCTAGGTCTAGGTTAGCATTTCATAATTAAAGGACCGCATTTCAAACATTTAACCCTATAATTCATATTTATTATTAAAGGCATTTTATATTCAAATCTATTGAGTTTAAATGAAATGAAATATAGTTTGGTCTATGTATAAATCTTTAAAATTGGTGTATTAATTATTGTAAAGATCTAGGCTCCATTGTTGAGGCTCCATCTTATTTAGATAACGTCTAGATTTAAATCAGGGTGAGTTATAATTTAAAGGCTGAAACTATTAAGTAAAATGCCATGTGTTTAATGGTAACACCAAGTCTTAAATAAATAGCTGAAGCCTATTATTATTAAATCATTGAAACATGTATAGAAGTATTAAGTCCAAATACAACGTTGAGTCTTTTGTAGATAGCCGAGTTTGTATTTGGAATTGTTGAATATTCTTTTGATGAAATTATTGAAGTATATTATTAAATTGTTGAGTATATTAATGAAGTCGTTGATTATTTTTGATGGAATCATTGTGTTAATTAAAAGTATCACTGCATATATAAATTACAGTGTATGAATTTGGAAAATCATTGTATATATATTGGTTAAATCTCTATTTTGAAAAGGTAGTGTATAAATAGAAATGCCATACATAATAAAATGAAACATTGACTAAATAAAATAAAACTCTGAGTTAATTGGATAAATGCATAAGCCTCTTAATGAAGCATTGCATTTAAATGTTTTGCATGAAAAGTGATACATTGAGTTAAATCACTAAAGCACTGACTTAAATCATCAAAGTGTTGAGTTACATCATCAAAGTGCTAAGTTAAATCATTAAAACATTGAATGAACTAATAGAACAGATGAGTCAATTGAATAAAGAATGTTGATGTCATTTAATGGAAGTTGATAAGTAAAACGAGGAATATATATATAATATTATAATGCTGAATATGTTAAGATAAAAATGCCAAACCTACAATTGATAATGCTAAGTGAATAAAAGAAAATATGTTTATATTAATGCAAGATCGAATGTTGAGGGAAATTTATTTTGCCTTGGATTTTAGTATTACGCTACAACTGAGTTGTACTACGAGCTTAAGTTGCATTTTAAAAATAATGAGCATGATTATTATGAGATAATTATATATTATAGTTGGCTATATTAATATATATTCTAAAGCATGTTGAGATATCCATATAAGTTTTATTGTCAATTTGACTTAAGAAAAGTAAAACTTGAATACAAGTAGTCTAATGATGTTAGTAATTGATTTATTTAAATTTAATGTGTAACTTGTATATGTGCATTGGGTCTTATGCAAATATCTATGAATATTAGGTTATCAACTAGTTATAGGATTCTGTAAAATAAAAAATTATAACATTTTGGAACAACCTTCTAGAAAAAGAATAAGTTACTAGAACATAACAAATTTATGAGCTATATGACTTTATGCTATTATGACTGCTTAAGAATTATGTTTATAAAGCTGATGTGTTGTGTTATTATTTTGTTTGTGATATAAAACTTTATCCACTTAGAAAGTGTAGATTATGTAGTCTAAGCCTAAGACATACACGGGTGGTATAATATTTTCTTATTTGCCTAAACTTTTAGGATTTATGAGAGCTTGATTTTTGAGAATGAGGAACTTCAAATACTACCCTTGAGTTATGTTCATACCAGGTTTAACTTGATTTAGATTTATTTGAGATTATGATATTTGCTAGTAGAGACAATAGTTTATTTGTAGCACAAAAGTGTTATGACAACATATCAACAGAGTCAAATTTTGTAGTATCATGTAAAGATGAAAACTTGTGTGCATATTATTTTATAAGGGTGTTTTTATGTAAAAATAATTAGACTGTTAGAGCATAAAATAATGCTTTAGGATGTGTGCGTAGATATATGTTTTCATTTGATTATTATTGTGTAATTTAATCTAGGGTATATCTAGGTGGTATAATCCCTATTTGCTTATTTAATAATTATGATGTAAGATTGTTTGCTCATGTTGAGTAGGGTGCTTTAAGCATAATGAGATATGATAGTATGGGATATCATATAACGCTTCATCTTAAATGTATATGTCTGGATGGTACATATTGTAGTTTCATGCCTAGACTCCCACCTACATTGATTGATTTAATGTATGTGTTGGTTAATACTTGATTAGTATAATTTTCTAGTAGTTAGTAGGATATCTTGTATGCATGCATACAACCTTGTGAGTGTAAATAAATGTTAGGTTAGACTTTTATGTGTTTGTATGACTTGCTTTATTATTTATTCTTATTTGATTAAAATTGTATGCTTCTATATATTTATGACTACTTAGTATGATTAATTATAAGAAATCTAATAGTTGTGCCTTATAAAACTAGACAATGATATTATAGGATATCATAAAGTATAGTCATATAAATATTATTGTAGTATTTGGGAATCTATAGTTTATTAGGAATGTGAAACATACTTGGGTGGTATGAACTATAAGCTTTATTTTTTGTGTGAGTTAAATAATAATGTATGGTTCATTCATGCATTGATGGAATAAATGAATACTTTACTTACTCCTAAGTATGGCATGTGATATGATATTATTGCTAAGAGGATGTAATTAGTATGAGTTTTGTGAATAAATAATACATAATGACATTATATTTTGGTATTTTTAATTTACATGTCAGTAAGATATCTTGCAATATAATGGATTTTCTATGATATACTGCATGTTTAGTTTTAAAAATCATACACACTTAGGTACTAGCTTGTTCTCTAGATTCTCACATCATTCTACTTATCCGTAAAGGGAGGGACATTCCTTGATGAGGAATTATGTAGGGGATCATTGGTCCGTGGTTGCTGTGAAAAAGTGCTCAAATGATATTCTCCCTACCCACATTAGTATTACTTACTTGGAGACTACACTTGAGTTGATCAAAGATACATGAGCTGGTACGTCACAAGCTCTAGAGGGCTCAAATCTATTTATTATATTAAGGTAAGGGTCTAGAAATATAATTGTATTTCATTAATTTATATTTGAATAATAGTCGATGTATTATGGGACCAACCGTAGTGGTGTCCTAATGTATTTACTTCTCTTTCAATTATGATATATTATATTACATTCAGTTTTAGAATTTTGGAACCATTATTGTTTTAAGTTGTTGATTATGATTGGTTAGAGTTATTTAGTATAACTATGGTTGAGTGGAATGAATGTTAAGTAATAGTTTTTTAAAAAAAATAATACATTATTCTAAGTACAACTTGAGGGGTTATAACAAAAAGTGAACCAACTACTATAGTAGATTGGCTCAATACAGGCTGTAACAGTCCAACCTGGTGAGCTAAAATTTATAAAAATATTTAAAATCTAAAAGTTGATTTTGATTTTGTAATTTATGTGCCCTTTGCATAACATATGCACATTATATATTTCTCATGATGAAACCTAGGTATAACATGGTTCCAATGTATAGAATTCTACCCCAAATGTGTATCTAAGTCATATCAGAGTAATTTGGTCAATTTGTAAATTGTGTAAGTGTGGAGAACATGTTTTCATAACATGCCCCCACTATAATTTGAAACTAAAAATTGATGTAAGTGTGGAGAACATGTTTCAAAAACATGCCCCCACTGTATATTTGAATATGTGAAGAATATAGAAACCATACCTCTATGGCATGTCCACACTAATATGCCCCTTTTTGAGGTGAGGGGAAGTAACAACTGGTAATTATATTAACTCAAAAGGATAAGATAATCATATAAATTATGAATTTTTCTTGTAATATATTAAAAAAACATATCTAAGTAGATATATCATTAAAGTGTATAAAATGTGATCACATCAAGTTCTAAGATGCATGATATAGATCATGGCCATGTCTAGATAGTAACAATACAAGCCCACCAAGCAATCAAGCACATAAATAAGAGAACTCAAAAGCAAATCAAAATATAATGGTCCAAGAAAACCTCAAATAAGGGGCATGTTCAAATGTCACACAATCTAAGTTACATGACCTAGTCAAATGTCCACAAATCAAGCAAAGACATATTTAAATGTCAAAGTAAGTAAACAAAGACACAAGGGCCATAAACAATTAAACACATTCAAATTCTCAATAAACAATACAAGACACTCAAGGAAGTGCATAAATAAAAAATATAATCAAACAACATAAACATAGCATGCTATCCAATTAATCATACCTGTTAGTTAAAAGCGTTAAGTACATCACATATTAAGTACATTGCAAAATATATAAGCATGGATAAAGGCATGTGTAAGTACATAAGCTCAAACATGATTATGTAGAGTGATCATAGAATAATATACCTAGATTTATCCTAATCAAAGAAGTAGGTGCCCCCAATGTCTACATGACATGAGTAGAGGGAAGGTCTAACATCTAAAAGTGCATAGATCATATATATATGTGTATGCTTGTATCACACTCAAAGGATGCATGAAACACATGTGTATATATAAAAAAATGATATGCTATCTACCAACATGGAACCAATAACATATATGCCAAGGAGCTAATAGAACATGTGAATGCTGCAAATATTATTGGATTTTTGGAGTTATTTATTTATTTTGATATTTTGAAATATTTGCAAAGAAATAAATATCCTATGATCTATCATTGTATAATATGTAATGCTCTATGTATGTATAAAATGACTCTATGGTTGTGAATAAAAACTAGGATGAGGGTTTCATGAAACCCATCATTGAGTACTTTATTGTTTCTTTGGAATAGTAGTAATAGGAACATGTTTGCGTGCTCTAGATATCTATAATATGGTGTGTAGTAGATGAGGATTTTGTGGAATTCACTGTGGATCTATGATATAATGCTACCTCAAGTACTGGAAGCCTAGGAAATGGGATTACTTTTGCTTACCCTTTTGTGGAGGATTAAGCTTATTAGGTTTGATATTTAATTATTTAGGTATAAACTTATCTTGTTCAAGTGGATATTCATATGGAATTATAGAAACTGTAATTACCCGATTGACATGGATGTATTTAACACACCCATGCACTATATAAGGTACTGCTCAAAGTGTATGTATCCAAGGTCATCTTAATAACATATCAAATATGTTTGTGGAAGATGTAATTGAGAAGGTAGTAACAGCAAGTGTGGGACCCACTTGTAAAGGTAAGTCAATCTCACCAATAACTTACTATGAGGTCCCATCAAATGCTCTAATTGATCTAGTCGAAGGAAGTAAATCATGATTTATATAACCTAAATGCATAAGTAATGTCATGGTATAAATGTTCTTACTTATACCACTATCGATCATAACATTATGTATACATTGGTGATCATGGTATGGTTGAATGGATAAATAATGAAGATCAGAATCATCATATACAATCTTACACTTTTTAATTTTTTAGTTTCTAATATGTTTCTTAAGATCTCATCAAGATCTTCAGGGTTTTGATTAATATGTTCATGAAATAATGTAATTGCTTTCACTTACTCGTGATCTATTTACTCATATTCATTGGTTTCATTAGACTCATGGTTTAATTATTAGAATTTTTTTCTATGATAACCTCATTAGTATGTTTTTCATGTTCAATATTTACATCATCATAGACCATAGGATTATGCCTTTCATTAGTTTGAGACATCTTAGGTGGTAGGACAAGAAGCTCAATGTATTCAATAGGCACACCTCCTAATTAGGTCTATACCTAGGTTGCATGTGGAATAATGTAAGTAAAAAATGAAAAATTACAACAATTTAAAACCCTAACTAACTAAAAACCCTAGGAATCAAAAACACATTGAATTTATATTGATTGAGTTCACCAACTGTTTAACCCTAAAACATAGTTAAGGAATCCAGGTTTAAAAGAGATATAGATTTATCTTAGGTCATAAGGGCGGTAAACTATCTCTATAGTAGGTTAGTTAATTTGCAAACTCAAATAAACAATATTTTGAATTTATATTCTAAGATATGTTAATAATAGAAATTACAACTATGCTATATATTGAAATGATAATGAAAATAAGATACTTGGCTAGTTTTGATGTTAATACAAACTGGATCTAGAATAGGAAGGAATTAGACTAAAAGTAGATTATGGGACTATTGTCAAATTATAAATTAAGTAACTATATGACCTTGAATGCTTGTATTAATGTTTTTGTCCAAGTGGACACATATGTCTAATATGAAATACTTATGGGATTTGGATGCGACCACCTACAATGTTCTAGGTTCTATGTCACCATCACTTTAGTGTGCTCAAATCTGGCTCATAGACTATCTCTCCTTGTCAATTGTCGAAACCCTAGTTCCCCATCTTCTTAATGACTATGAAAAAAATGGGTTAGTGGGCTCATGTTGTTGATATAACCCCAAAGACACCTCTATCAATGGGTGCTTCCTACATAGCCACTACTCTGAAGAGGGATTCAGACTCATGTATTTTTTCCCTATGTGTGGGCTTGTGTGTGCATAAGGATGTAATATGTAATAAAATGTACAATAATAACCTAAATCATAACTTGGAAATATGGCTTGTGGGATTCTCCTTCATTACTTCAGACCTATAAATGTGTTTTCCCTATGACTGATATGGAAATAGGAGTAAATAAAGAAGCTTAGATCACTTTAATGCTTTATTGAATGCTTTTGATAGGTTGCCTTGTGATTTATTTGGTATGTGTTAGGTTTGTTCTAGATGAAGAATGAATGAGGATTAATCATGCATATATACCAATATTTTTGAAAAATATCTCACATTAAATCACTTAGGTTGACCACAGGGATACATTTTATTTGCAAATTATACAATTTTAGGGAACTATACACTTACATTGGGATAGGACACTTGTATCAATGTAGATGGGATGTAAGCGTCTGAATAGCTAGAAAATAGGCATAGGGCCAAAACTTGCAAAAATAGAAGATAAGTAAGTTTATAACATTATGAGCATGATAAAAGGTCTGAGTTATTATAATAACATTCGTTGGATTAAGAGATAAGAAATAGGCATAGAGAGATAGTAGATGTAAGCCTTTTGGTATAAAAAAAATGTTTAGAATTGAGAGGAACAAAAAATTTATGTATTTTCCAAGTGTAGAAGGTTGAGGTGCTATATAATTCAAAACTAGTGTCTATAGTGGGACATATGGCTAGGCAGTTCCATATTGAACACTAAATGTAAACCAAGATAGGATGGCAAGTATAGCTCAAAGGCATTAGTTCCCAATTACTTTATAGTTATGTAGGGCCTATATTGAAGAGGTTTTAGTTTCCTATTTGGTCCTTTCAAGCATTCTTTTTGAAATTGGTGAGAGACTTAATAGTGGTCCTGTCATTGCTTTTACTTCTAGCTAGTTTTATGTCAAATTTCATGTACCTTATTTTGGAGTTTATGGACTCATTCAATAAACCTTGTTGATCCTAGATTAAATGCATAATTAATTTATCATAAGAATGGTTAAGTTTGATGATGTGTGTATGAGATGCACAAAATCACATAAGGCATATTGCAATGTGAAAGAAGATAACAACGCATGAGAAAGAACAAATGTGTAGAAAGGAAGAACAAGGAAGAAGTATGGGTGTGAAAAAAGGAGATCGATAAAGAAGCAACGATAGGACATTAGTTAAGTCAAGTAACCGATTTTGGTATTTTTGCTGACGTCATTTAAGCCAAGTAACATGTATGAGGGCACCATGAAGTGTAATGATATTCATAATTAACATGTATAACACATAATTAATGAAATTACTTAAATAGATCAAGTTGATTCATAAAATGGATATATATGTAAATATAATGATAATTCAACAACAATAATAAGGATATAATAAATAGATCCACACCAAAAGTTGACAACATAGTATAATAGTTGATAAATAATACTAAGCCACTTTGAGGGGGAACCTCCAAAAGCATACGATAAGAATAAAAAATTTAGTATGATTCTCAACTACTAACCATTACCTCCTATATATAACCTACTTAGGACATGGTTACTCCAAAGGTTGACACTACTAACAATATGAGAATATAAATAAATGTGGAAAGCTAAGATAAAAGGTGATGTAGGCCATATATCAACCACACATATCCCTATACACGCTATAGGTTAAGGGTGTATCTTTCCCATCCCATTTACAAAAAAATTGCCCTCAATGTTGAATAACTCTGGATGTTATTGTAAGAATGATTTGTCCTCCCATGTTGCATCCTTGCTAGTCACATTTTTCCACTTGACTAAATACTCCTTAATCTCCCTTGTTCATAGCCTTTTAGTGTGTGTTTGAAGGATCTCTTCAGGTTATAGAATGAATCTACCTTACTCATCCATATCAAGTAACCTAGTCTAGATAGATACTCTCTGTCCAATTACCTTCTTCAATTAGGAGAAATGAAATATTGGATCTATGCATGTAGATTGAGGTAGTTCTAGCTTGTGTATGACACTTCAATTTTTTGCAATATATAATAACAGACATAAAACGTAGGATAAAGTTTGTAATAATTGTTTTTGCTTCAAGTACATTTTACTGTATGGATATATGCACACAAATATTTAATCACCCACTTAAACTTACCTCTAACCATGGTGTTGATCCAATTACTACTTCATTTATTTGCAATTTCCAAATTCTCTTTTATACTAGCGAGTACATCTTGTTCATGTTAAACGTGTTCCTCAATAGTTTCAACCCTTGGTTTTAAACTCAAGGATGAGGTGATGGATGGGTGATAATACCCATATAGACATTTTAGATGAGGTATGGAAGGAAGTGTTATAACACCATTCTACTAGTAATAGCCAATGAACCCATCTTTCCTATTTATTTAATGCAAAACAACAAAGATAACACTCAAGTCATTTGTTGACCACCTTTGTTTCCCATTAGATTGAGGATGATATAAATAACTATGAGCCAATTGAGTAACCACACATGCAAATAAATCATTTAAAAAATTATTGGTAAAGATAGGATCAAAATCACTTACCATGATCTTGGGGACACCATGTAGCTTTTGCATTGTATCCCGAAAAGAAACTACTATTGTACTAGATAAAAATGGATGTGACAAGGCACAAAAATGGGCATATTTTGTGAGCATGTCCATGATTACCATGATAACATTTTTACTCCCAACTTAGGCAACCCTATTATGAAATCCATGGAAACATCCTCCCACCTTTGGCTAGGAATAGGTAAGGGTTGTAAGAGACTTGGGGTAATAATTGTCTCACCCTTGTTTTCTTGATACACCATGCATTCTACCATAAATTTATGGATATCCCCCTTAAGTCCTTTCCAAAATAACCTTTCTTTATTTTACGATAAATTTTCAAAAATCCCAAATGTTTCCCTTCTAGAAATGCATGGAACTTTGTAAGGATCTTGTGTTTGAGGGAAAAATTCTTGTACATGTATAGTTTATATTTATATGATAAATCATTCCTTTTCTATTAATTTTTTTAAAGACACTAGAATATTACTAGAGCTGAAAAATAAAAACATGTGCATCAATGTCATTTTCCAATCTGAACTCACATCATCCACTCAATGTGTCTGCCATATGGATATTATGCATAGCAATGTCTCTATGGATTCATCCATCCTAGATAGTGTTCTTCAACTACATTATCTTTTCCTTTCTTAAATATGATTTCAAAGTCACACCTCAACATTTTGGTCACTTATTTTTGATATTATTAGAATGACAAACTTTGTTTTAATAATTATTTTTGACTATCATGATTAACCTTCACCTTAAAGTGTCAAACCATCATATAAGGTCTCCATTATTTGATTTCATGAAGAATAACCATTATATCCTTCTCATATATTTTTAAATATTATTACCTTTTATTTGATGACTTTCAAATGCAAGAGGTATCCCTTATTACATGAGTATTACCCCCATTTTATATCCTAATACATCAAGTTCAACAATGAAGGTATTTGAAAAATCTAGGGTAGCTAAAACTAGAGTGGAACACATGGCCCCCTTCAATACATGCTAATACTAGGATAGCTTACACATGAAGTGACAAAGGTAAATAGTAGATGAAAATTTAGATTGAATATCTTCATTAACAAAAAATAGAGTTTATGCAAAGAAATGTAGATTTATTAGAATCAAAATAGTCAGTATAAACTTATATGATTAACAATTTTGAGCAAACATAAAATTCACTACACACAGAACATTGATAAAATACACATAGGAAAACTATTTCATAATGATATATATTAATCTCTATCACATTGGAACCATATTCAAATACAATTTAATGTTATATATAGAGTTTTACAAAGCATTGTCACTTCATATTCCAACCTTTTGCTATGCCCAAAAGGACTCTTCATATTATAGAGTCTATTGTTATGCTCACAAAGGCCAAATACATACAAAAAGATACAGAAAATGTAAAATAGTGAAAATAACACATGTTTCCATCAATTATACTCTATGAAATTGATAGCCCTATTCTACTCCCAAAATTTTTGAACTTAAACAATTATCTCATCCCAAGATAAAGTCACAGTAAGGCATCTTGATCTAAAGCTAAGGATATTAACCAAAAGTAAGAGTTTTAGTTATCACTCTATGTTTTATTTCTTGTTTTTCATCCTTTGTGCACTACTTAGCTTACCTTTCAAGTTTTCAACTAAGTAGTGCACTAACATCCCACCCTTACAAGTTTTCAATAGATTAGCTTAGCTAGGTGGCCAACCTTTACAAGTTTTCAACTAACTTGACCTTGCTGTTAATGCTTCTAGTCATCCTATAAAATTGTGCAAAAACTAATGAAAAATACAAAATTTGAAGTGCACAATATATACTGAGTAGGTGGTGGCATGCTTTAGGTTGGTTACACAATAAGTTGTTATGATGATCATTCTTCTTGAGTTGCAGATGAAGCACTTGGTTCTATATAATATTTTGTTGGATGTTATGTTGGTTGTTATATTGATGGATATGAACCTGTGGTAGTGTTCCTCTACTGGAGCACCTATTGTAGCTATCATGGAGGGATGAATAGAGGCTTGTCAATAAGTTGTGTGATGGAGGGATCAAGCTAGGATAAATCTTGCTTAAGCATTTCTAGTTAGTTAACATTTCCTGCACCATAATGAGTAATGTATGTAGTGAGAGTTGAATCACCATCAGATTCTAAATATCATCATCTTATGCAATGTTGATGAGTGCCTTAGAATTTGACATTTTGATCTGGATGTCCCAGGACAACTCCTCCAATCGGTTTGCATGTTTCTACATTTGAATGCCAACAAATGAACTGCCTATAATCTCATTTTGCTAGGTCTACAATTTTTACATGGAATTATCCCTTAAATCAAGCAAATATTTGAGTACACTATTCATTAATTCAAAGATAGTTGAATGATCTTCCATTACATCTTTGGATTTTTCTTGCCTATCAAACTTTGGATTAACTACAAATAGTGAGTTTTTAATCTATTGTTACTAATTTAGCATACCATGTGCTATTTGTTTGGCTTAGAGCATAGTTGTATCCATAAATTGTTCATATTCCTCCAAGATCTTATAGATTACCTTCATTTTTGCATTGATTTTCTTCCCTTGAGCTCACAATGATTTAGCTTGTGCATAACCAACCAATGTTTTGTTAGTTTTTCTAATGGAGCTAAGAAATACTTTTCTTCAGACATGACTTCGTCACCTAGGACTTGGGTAACTAATGTAGGGTAGTTTTTGTCAATGAGCTGATGCATATTAGTGAACTGGTGGCTTGTCATAGTTGTAAGACTTTCTTCTCCAAGGATGAAGTCTTTTGTGCTATTGATTCTTGAAAATTAGTTGTGCCTTCAATTTGTTTGGTGAGTGGTAACTGGGAGACATCAAAATGTGTTTTTATGTGTAATCAAACCTAGAGCCATGGATAACATCACAGTCATTACAGGGACCATATTGAACTATGCCAAAAGAAGAAAAAGGTTGTGCACTAGGTGGATGATGTGGGAACATCCCATATCCATTGGCTAGTTATTTGGGGTCTTGGTTGAGAGGCCTCCTCCTATACACCTCCTTATGTTATAAATTTTTGTTGTACTAGAATTTATAAAACCAATCTAAATAGAGAAGGAAACTGAAGGGTACGAGAATGAGTAAGTAGAAAAGAGGAGTTAACACTCTTACCAAAGTTTCATAGAGCATGGTTCACCAAAACTATAACTATTACCATGGATTTGTATTATACAAATATTTTTATCATCCACCAAAGGCAATTTATCCAAGTGACCTCCTCCTATCCATACCATGCAAAGATTGGTTGACCATTTCTACTTGTAAAGGAGAGCAATGGAAATATTGAATGGTTTTTTGTAATTTTTGATCTTGTCAAAGCAACCCAAGTATATAACTGAGTTTAGGGGACATAAAGAGTCACTTTAAAAGTATTCCCACATTACAAAACTATAGTAAATGCCATACAATAATTGAAAACTACCTAATCTTGTTGATTTCAACATTGCACCTATAGTTGTTGGTCTAAGACTGCTATCTCTGACAAGAATCTGACATATAGGATTCTAAAATACACGTTGACACCTTTTTCCTTACCTTTTACTTATGCATTAATTATATATTTAGTTTCTACTTCAACCTTAGCCTTAGCTTATGCCTCAAGTTTAGCTTTGACTTTCGTTTTATCCTTCACTTTGTATTTGGCTTCTTTTTCCTTGGCCTCTCATTTAGCTTGCTCCTCTTGAATGTGCAGAGTTTCTCTAGCCTTTTGCTCCTCCTGAGCCTTTATAAGTATTACTACCTCCTCTTTCTTTTGTTATTCAGCTTGTGCTTCTTCTTCTTCTTGGCCTCTTCTTCTTTGGCTATTTTATTTTGAGCCTCTACTTCCTCTGTTTTTTGCTTGTGTTCATCCCCTATGGCCTATTATTTGTATTACTCCTCTTAACAACCTTGCACTTTGTTTCTTCTTTATTTTTATTATTTTCTATTTTTTCCTTCCTCTTAGCCTCCTTTTGTGCCTTTGTTGGATATTCTTATTCCTATGTAGCTTTTTTTTGTGGTTTAGGCTATGGTAAACTACTTTCTTTAGGGTCTTCCATAAGATTCGATGAGTCCAACTTTGTAACTAATAGGATGATTCCACAATAGTAACTCTTCATGTAACCATCTTATTTTTGGAAGTTGGTGGGGGAGTAAGGTGCTTCTTTGGCCTCTTCACAGTCTGGACATGTGGTTGTTGTTGGGACTCTTGTGTTTATTGTGCTCTACTCTCCTCTACTAGGTATACAAAAGATACCATCCTATCTTTAATTATTAGAGATGGTTAAGATGTAGCATGAGTCCTTGGTCTACACAATAGGGATAGAGGTGGACTTTCTTGTATTGATGGGTCTTCTTTGTGCATAGTAGAGGATATTATAGTTAGATCTATCTAAAAAAGTTATGTTTGTAGTCATTGTTGACTACTTCCTGATCTACAATACCAACTATAATGAAAGGAGGGGGTTGGGTGATATTAACCCATAGATCCTATCTCACTTGAATTTACACTTGGTAGGTGTGCACCACCTTACAAAAAAATAACTATTTATCCTCTTCTTACTCATAAACATCATTGTCAATTTATATGAGCATGAACTATAAAACTTCTTATTCCTCAACTCCTAACTCTGCTAATTTGCACTCAGCCACTATCTTTGGAACATGTTTATTATATATCCAAGTCTTTGTCTAGTATGTCCTTTTTTAGGTGGTAATGGTGAGGCTCATCACATTGGTGCCTTCCTCTTTCCTTTGTTATCCTATGATGGATTTGTTGCTCTTTTTGGTGGTACATGTAGTTGAACTTGTGCCTACAGTTGAGCTTGTGCTTGTGTAAGGTTAGGTTATTGTGCACCTAAAGGTATAAAGCATAAAGGTTGTACTAATTTAACAAATATAGATTTATATCATAGGATTTATGCTTACACATCCAACACAATGATGAAAAAGGGAAATGAATTTGTAGTTGCTTTGGGTAGTTCATGCACTTTGATTTGAATGTTGTTGTGAAACTTTGTGATTGACATATATAGACCAAGATACTACATAATGTCTTGCGGTACCTTGGGGTGTAAAATAATCATGGATTTGATTTCAAACCACTAATCATTGACTCTCCCCAAATTAATATAATTCTACCCTTCTTAAGTCCATGTAATGTTGGCAAATACAACAATAGGCCAAAAAACTCTAACTGGGTTGAACGGTCCCTCTGGTGACTTCCATTATGTAAAAATGAGGAGTAAGACCAAACATTGGTACTGGAATGCCTGCAATGGGTTGACAAGAATCTTTTAAATGTTTGTTATAAGTTCTAAGGCTAGGAAATTGAGCCAATTGAAATCCTCATGCAAGCATATCATGTGATATGCAATGTCCACAACACCTTTGGTTACCTATTTTACATGTTTAGTTGTCTACTAGAACCACTTGGTGATGCATTCAAATAGGATGAACACTAAAGCATATTACATAGAATTAATGAGGATTCTTTTACTTGTCCTTGTATATTTTTTTCTAGTGTTTGAGTGGATAGGTGGAGTCATGGATTTGTAAGGCAAAAGGGATTTACCTCGATCTAAGAGCCTTGTTGCTCTTGCCATGGTCACAAGGTTGATCAAAATTATGACATATTGAGAAAAATGAATGGCACCTTAGCTATATCTACTTAGAAAAGTAAGCATTACCTTGTCTAATTACCTAGAATTAGGCAACTTAATCAATTGCTCAACATTAGATCCTCATATAGGATGTTGAAGTCTTAGTGTTCCTCCTTGTGCTACTTCTTGTGGATCATGGGTAAACATAGTAGTTTCTACCACATCAATAAAATCAAAGGGGTCTAGATCATGATATTTCGTTTATCTAAGTTTAAGGCAAATCCCCATTTCATCCTTCTATGCATTAGTGAGTGAAATAAACAATTGTGCCCTATCCATGGTTACTATTGTGGATTGAATTGATCACTTTATTTGATTAGTCTAGTGTTGGTGAGAAATCTATGCACAAGTAGTTGAGTTAGATGCAGATCATAGAGTTCTGTTGTTTTAATTACTGTGTAATGTATGTGTGTTGTTCATTCCATTTGTTATATAGTGTTTGCCACTCAAGTCCATATAAATACCAAGTTTAAATGCTTTGGGCTAGTTGTACATGAGTTTACCTCCATAATTAATGCCAACTAGCTCTTGTTTGATATGACAGTTGTTATTCCATGTCAAAAATATTTGATCCATATGATGGTAGGTATCTAATGTGATGTAACATATTTTCATCTATCCACATTCCTTTATGGCACATCCTATCATTCTACCACTCAATCTACTTAAGGAAAGATGCAATCTCTTAATTGCATCATCATTAATGGTTTTGAATGTCCACTAACCATCATTCATCCATAATTGTATTATCATCACCTCATTATTAGACTCAATTAATGACCACCATGTTCTTATTACTAGTTGTCTTTCCTTTAGGCTAAATATGTATATCAATTTCACTTTGTGATCTTGACTGACCAAGTTTCATTCTGATGTGCTGCGACACAAAGATCTTAATATACAAACACACATAACCCTAAAAAACAAAACAAAATTAAACAAAAATCTTAACTACATGGTGCTACTCAACACCCTCTCTCTTTGTTAGTGATGAATGATAGATATTAATGATGGTAAGCATTAAGCCTACAACCATTTAAACACCTTGGTAGAATGGTTCCCTACAAATCTTTTAAAACAATCGATCTCTATTAATAAACATCATGAATGCTATAGGTTCCCTTACTTCAAATGCACAACTTTATTGTAAATGCTTTAAATCTATTGTTATAGACTAATATCGCTTGCTATGGATAAAATTTCTTAGATTACAATCATGTCACACTTTTTGATTCAACTTGTTAATGTCATGTGCCCATTGAAATGATTGCCTATTTTACTCCGTTTTGACAAAATATATCAATCTATCTATCAATGAGTCTTGATCTCCTAGCCTCATAATCATTGTAATTCACAAACTAGGAATAATGTATTCCATAGGCATAACTACCTCAAGACCATAAACCAACTAAAAAGTAGTGAATCTCATTATACACTTATAATTTATCCTATATGAACAAAGAATCATAGAGATGTTATCCTCCAAATCATCCCTTCGAACATTGCATAGCTTCATCAGCATTTTAGCCAATATTTTTATTGAAGCCTCAACTTGCCCATTCACTTATGGATGATAGGTCATGATTTTATGGTGCGATATCATTAACTCTTCATTAAGAGTCTTGATTATGTTTTTAAAGAAGTGAGTGCCTATGTCACTAACCAATTTTATTAGACATATAAACCTTATAATGACATTATCTTATAAAAACTTAATGACATCTTTTGTATTACAACTTGGTGTCGTAGCATCTTCCACCCATTTCATGAATATTTTGTCATAATAATGATATATCTTGCATGATTACATTTACTTGGAGGAGTTATAGGTTTGAAAAAATCAATGACCTATTGTTTAAAATGTTTCTCTAATATCATTAGAACAAAGAGAATCTTATCTCGGTGATTAAATTTTCCCATTATTTGGTAAACATCATGGTATTTTTCCACTCTATGAAAATCTTGAAATAAATTAGCCACCAAAGGCCGATCTGTAATATCTTTCTTGCAATGGATTTTCCTATGAAATGGCTTCCTATAACTCCTTGATGTGTTTCTTGAAGGAGTTGTGGTTGCTCATGGTCTAAGGCTACTTTGCCTAGCACATCATCCTTCCAAATCTTATACAAGAATCCATTGAAGAGGCTATAGGGAATTGATCGCATAACCATTTGCTTCTTATCCCTTTCAATGTAATACATAGGAAAATATTCTTGTTCTATGAAATTTGTGTTGTCCTCCATACTCTCAAGAATCACAAAGGCTCTAAACAAATGTGTATCTGGGGATTCATCCTATATTTCTTCTAGATCTTCTCCATTTTAGAGCTTACTCGAATGATCAATTTCTACATTCTCTCTTCTCAATTTCAAATTGATTTTTAATTAGAGTTATTGAAATAAAATTAGCCACCTAGAGATACTTCCACCCGACATAGGCTTGTTAACTAGGTATTTCAAGCCTTCGTGATCTATAAAAAGCTCAAATGGTGTGGCCAAAATATAATGCCTAAATCTATGTAAAGAAAATACCATTACTAGGACTTCTCTTTGTGGTCATATATTTTTTATCTACAATTGATAGGTTCTTGATTATGAAGTGTACAAGTTGATCTAACCCACCATCCCCTGGCTGTGCTAAGACAATTCCTATTATGATATCAAAAGCATCCACATGTACATGGAATGACTTCTTCCAATATAGAAAAATTAAGATAGGAGTTGTTATTAGTGATAGTTTGAGTTTAATAAATGTTAATTAACATTCCAGTGTCCATTCAAACTTTTTATCTTTGTACAATAACTTTTACAATGGTGCAAAGATGGCTATGTATCCCTTGATAAATATTTTATACTATTCAGCGTGACCCAGAAAGGTTTGCACCTATGTGGGACTAGTTAGAGGTGGCATCCACACTATTACTACTATTTTATCCAAGTAAGCTAGGATTCTGCCACCACAATAATGTGACACAATAGATCATTGAGAGGTGTGAAAAACAAGCATTTCTTTAGATTCAACGCAATGCATAGGGATCAATAATGTTCTAGCATTAGATGTAATTTAGACAAATGATCTTTGAATAAAGAGAAAATAACCAAATCATATAAATAGACCTATAGACATTCATGAATAAAATATTTAAATACAGTTTACAAAGCCCTATAAAAAATTACTAGAGAATTTTTAAGACCAAATGGCATTAATTTATATACAAATGAATCCCATTACATTGTGAATGTTGTTTTAGCCTAGTCTTATTTTGTGATAGGAATTTGATGGTATCCACTAAATCCATCTATGAATGAATATACTCCATGGCTTGCGATTGATTTAAGATCCTCATATGTGAAGGGTATGGGAAATAGATCATTTATGCAAGCAACATTCATTACATGAAAATACCCACATATCTAAATCTCATTGGTCTTCTTCAATTGCACTACCATGGGACAAACATAATCTATCTTTTCTACTAGATAGATGATCCTTGCTTAATGCATGTGATCCAGATTAGCCTTCACTTTCTTTATATTGGATTCAATTTGTATGGGTGTTTATTTATGGGTCTAGTGCACTCTTTCAATTCAATGTGTATCTCTCCCAATGATGGATATAAATCTTTAACTTATGTGAACTCAATCAAAAAAACATCTTGATAATCTTTTGATAGTTACAATATCTCTGAAATCTCATTCTAAGCCCATTAGTCTCCTAAGGTCATAATTTTGGGCACAAAATCTGTTCCAATATTTTATTCAAGCTTATTCAATGGTTATTGATAGACTTTGTTAGATCCATTGGGTAGTGCCTCTCACAAAGTTCATTCTCTTTCTTGTTTTAGAATGTTTATATTGCATCATCTTTCTTCCTCGTCTTGTTCTATGATTTGAGTTTTTATTGGCTTTACTTCTCACTCTAGTTTGAATAAGCCTTCTAGATCTAGATCCCCATCACTGTCACTAGTTTCTGTCAGCTTATCTGTATTTATTTTACAAGTTTTAAGAAGAGATTGCTCTTATTTACTATCCTTGTAATTATTAATTACTAGATTCAAATCTCGATCTGCTTCTTACTATGATGATGAGTATGTCACAACTCCCAAATCTTCTACCCAACCATAACATAGAAAAGTTATCAATTTTTGTAATGCGTTGAGCACTACTAGATTTCATTTTCAAAAATAAAAGTTTAAATAAAATCTTGTTGTACCTATGCCTAATGTTTAGTTTCCCTCTTGCACTTGTGATGCATATACAATGCAGTTAGAAGTGGTGCTAGTGTGTGAATAAAAATATGCACCTAGTATCTTAGTTCAACACCTTGCATAGACCATATATCTACACATTTATGAATATATGGCTTTGGACATTAGCCTTATTGAAATAATATCCACTCTACTATAATAGTTAGCAATAACTAAAATCATGCTCACAAAAATTCACACACTTTATCTCATTGTAATTCTTGTTTTCTATACACTACCCACCATGTCATAGCAGTTCCCTTCAAGGCATAGCTGAGTGCATTGAATCTTTGATCTATATTTAGTACATGGTGCTCTAACTTCAAGATAAACTGATTAAGATCCTATGTCACAAACTATTGTGGCAATTGGCATTTTGTGGCAAACACCATTTGTAGAGGTCATACCTCATGATCTCCCCTAGCCCAATCTGAGTCACCACATATTGAACATGGTTATTCCCAAGGTGAGATATATTATGGAATAGGATTTGTTTAATCCATTGCTATTACACCTATATTATATAGTAAGTCTACCTATAACTTAGTACATTCTTAAATTTGAAACTAAATATCTTAAAACTTTGTAGAACTAGCTTGCAAACTGGCTGCTTTATTGTCTGTGGTTATATCTATTTCTCAAGATGTGGTTTAAAGAACTGATAATTCATAGCTTGCATAGAATTTTGATTTGTATCTACAGTGAACATTGAATCAAACATTATCACCATATGCATAAGGTGACTCTAGTTATTTTGGAATAACATAGGGCTTATGCTTTGATTTATTTAGTGGTATAAAAACTATCTTATCCCCTTAGTGTGCCTCTAATTGATTGTGTACTGTATTGATAGTAATTTGGCCATCATAATCCCATTTATTACCAATCAAGGAAGAATAATGGCTCTCATTTATTTTCATGTCAATGACCTCAAAATATCCTCATAAACTCATCTTAATAACTTTAATCTCCACATATTCTAAGAGACTAATTGGCTGTACTCTCCCATAGTCTGCAAGACTGAGAGTAATCATATTGTAGCTCAAGGTTGGCTTACAAATAACCTCCCAAGTAGATATAGGAATCATTTTTATAGTACTTCCAAAATCAAATACTACATTAGGGATATAATATCCTACGAGTTCAATATCCATACATGAGTAAACATCCCAAGGTTTCTTAGTTTTGACATACCAGACCACTTTGTCAGTATGATTTTATTCTCATTATGCACAATCCACATATATCAATATATATACACAAATATAAACATATTCATGCATATATTTATATGTATATAACTTTATTATTTTATCTCTGTTGCTCTTCAATTACCCAGATCACACCAAATTAAATGATTAAGAGGCAATACAAAAAATTGGTTATAACACTCAAGATTCTTAGCATGACCTAAAATTGTACAAACTTTATAATCTTGGTCACAATATTCATGTAGAATTAAGTGCAAATGTATATATAAATACACATGCATGAGTACAAGTAATATTTAAAAACATCCATATGCTTATACTCATGAAGAGAAAGTTATAAACTAAGTACAGGTCTTAATAATAAAAATGTACTCAAATTTTAGATTCTCTTTTGTATTTTTCATGAAAACACTTTAATAGATAATTGGTGCATGTATATAAGGATAACATCCATTCAAATTAAAAACCCTAAATTGGTAATGACTTGAATATTTTAAAAGAGGGAGACATTTGATACATTTAAGTCGATGCCATGATAGTCAAGTATCAAATCTCAAAAGAAAATAACATAGGCCAAATATTTGTTAAATACGACTTGACCCTCAGCTCTATAGGCTTGAGGGTAGAGTTGAGTTCCACCCTCAGCTCTATAAACCTAAAAGTCCTAGGGTTTAAAACAAGGGTTTTGTCAAAGTCAATCATTCCATACATTCAATTAATATAACAAAACCTAAATAAAAAACCCATATTATTTCTTTCCAAATATTGAAACTATAAAATGAAAATCAACCTGAAACTTTGAAGGTTACTATTCAATGCCTAATATGATTGCATTTCCTTCTTATACATGATCTTTTTCCTTATTTATTCTTTTTCTTCTACCATGGTTTCTTGTTTTCTCTTCTCACCTTCATTCTTATTATCTTTTCCTCCATGCATGTCTTGCATGACCTCCATAATTTCATGTTATTCTGTAAACTAAACATCATGCATCTTCCCTTTATCAATGCACCACTCCACTAATTCCATTTTACTCATAGTCCATCACTCCATATCTAGTCATGGTGGCAAACCAAAACCTTTCCCCCCTCCAAAATGCCAAGTCAACACTTGTGATAATTGCTATAACCAAAACAACCTTAATTCGATTCCATTCTTACTTTTTGTCATTTGAAAATAGAACATAATAATAATAGATCTAGAAACTTTGAAACAAAACCTAATTTTTTATTAAATTCCAATTATGTAATACATGACAATGAATATGAATAATTAAAGCATTATCTAATGTTTTAAATTTTATTTAAGCCAATCTACTTTGGGGTCCCTTTACACTATGCCATCAAAAAGAATATTAGTGTAAAATAGACACCCTATTTATTCGACACTTAAAATATATGAAATTCAAATGTATAAAGGAGTTCAATAAAATCACATCTTGACAATCTTAGTTTCCTACATAAATTTCATGGAGATGTAACCCATCAACATTATTGATAAATAACAAGTTAAAAAAGATAAAAAAACCATCCAAACAAGGTCAATAACATTTCTATGCTATGTCATGAAAAGCTCAACGTGACCTATCAAGATGACTCATCAACAAGACAATCCACACTCATGCCTTTACCAGATATAATGTAGTGAGAATCAACACAGCATAATAGGTTTAACATACATGTGTAAATCATGACTCATAATGAAATCAAAGTAAACATGACTCAAATTTTACCAAACAACTCATACAAGTAATTTTTATTTCACTCAAACAACTAAATATGGTGTGTGTATGGGTTTGACAAAGCTCTCTCAACCTCTATTATTGGTAACTTCAACCCCCTATTCGATGATACTCTCCCTCTAAATTGTTTATGAGGGTGGGATAGTCTTACAACCACCTCATCAAACAAACTAGCAGTTAGATGAAATCATAATAATCATCAACATATAATAATAAATGAACTACTAAATGCAATAAATCTACCAATGAAATCAATCAATATGATCATAAGCATAATAAGACATGCAAAAACTATCTATCTAGATACTGATCATGAGACAAGTAATATAATTGTCAATCAAACAACACATACAAATCTAACTCATAAATAAATATCAACACTACTAATAATTAGACTCATAATCCACCATTTAATACTTAAATAGTTTGTAGAGAAAACTAGATGTGACATCCTTCCCCCTAAAATAGGTCATCATCCCGATGACACTTATTTTAACAATAGTTCTAAAAATAAAAACAATGTTCAACCAAATATAAATAATGTTCAATAGAATTATTATTTGAATAAATGAAGAAATAGTTTCATGAATTGTTCATAGTCCTTCCATGTAGCACTAACATCAGAATATTGGTCCCACTAGACCTTTTCCTATGATACTTTTCTATTACATAAGTTAATCTTATGAGTATCAATTATTCTAATTGGTTTTACTGTGACCACCCCTAGATTCTGAACCTGTAATGCATTTCAATATAAAACATGTGTAAGATCAACAATATACTTTTTAAAATATGATACATGAAAAACATTATGCATTTGAGCTAGAGCTGGTGGTAAAAAAGGTATACACACTACATGATTAATCACATATAAAACCTTAAAGGGTCCCACATATCTTGGTTATAACTTAACTGATTTCTCAAACTTTATTTCACTCTTTTGGGGTTTAACAAAAAAAACTTTGTCTCCAACTAAAAATTATCTTATTGTTCTTTGCAGATCAACATAATTTTTATGCCTATCATTGGCTTCAACTAATATCTACCTTATTAATTTTATTTACTCTTCCATTTCAACAAACATATCAAGTCCAAAGGCCACTCTATCTTCCATTTTATCCTAACAGATTGGTGTTCTACACCTCCTATCATATAATGCCTCAAAAGGAGTCATTTTAATAGTTGATTGGTATGAGTTATTTTAAACAAAATCAACTAATGATAGGTATTATTCTCACTTGTATTTCTGGTCCATGTAATACATCTTTAAAATATCTTCTAAGATTTGATTTATTCTCTCTATTTACTTATCTATTTTTGGATGGTAAGTTGTATTAATGTTCAGCTATGTTCTCAAAGCTAAATTGAGAGTTTACCAAAACTTATAAGTCAAATTATGGTCCCTATCTAAAATTATCTTTTCTATAAGTCCATGTAATCTATAAAATTATTTCACAAATCTCTTATTAATCATCAATGCAACATCTGTCAAATTACTAGGAATGAAGTGAGCTACCTTGGTAAGTTTGTCCACAACTACCAAGTTATGTCATGATAGTTCTTAGACATAGACAAACATTAGACAAAGTCCATGCTAATAGATTTTCACTTCAATTATGGTATGGAATGTGGGTATAATTTACCATGATGAACACGTTCAGCCTTGACTCGCTAGTACTATAAGCATCTAGATACAAAATCAATTGCATCTTTCTTAATTCCCTTCTAGAAATACAATGGTTTTAACTGTGTTAGAAGCTTAGTCACTCCAATATGCCCTAAATAAAGAACATTATGTAATTCATTTAACATAGTATTCCTTAAATTTTTTATTTTAGGCAAATCAATTCTACCATTGTACCTTAAAATCCCATCATTCTCAAATTGAAAACCTTGGTATCTATGATCTTTAGAGTTTTTAGTCAAAACTTTCTTAACTTGTCTGTAGAATTCATCTCTACGTAAAAATTTTGCTACTTGATCTTGAAAAGTAATTTTTATTATAGCCAAAGCCATAATGTACCTTCTACAACTAAGGGCATCTACAACTTGATTCTCTTTGATCTTAATGTATTTAATGTAAAAATCATAATCTGATAGAAAATCTAATCATCACTTCTGACAAGCATTGAGGTTAAGTTGGGTGAATTTATAATTAATGACCAAGTTATCAGTCTTAAGTCCAAAATGTTTACCCAATAAATAATGCCTCAAAAATTAAAAATCATGAAATACAATAGTAAGTTCTAGGCTATGAGGACCATAATTTGACTCATAAGGCTTCAATTTCATAGATTCATAAGCCATTACTAAACCATCATGCATAATAACTCTTAATCTATTGTAACAACCCTTCTAGGTTAGACATAGAAATACATAAGAATAAAATTTTAAATAAAGCACATATATACAAGTAGGCTACATCTCGAGAGTCTAATAGAGATCACAATAATACTTGAATGATAATAATAAGTACACATTACATCTTATATCATATATCTCTAATGTCATGATAATGTTTCATAAAATAGATATAGAAAGTAATGCAACAACTCAATCACGACTGATACAAATATATAATCATCATTGATAATATATAATAATAAGTAATTATGATTCTCGATGACAATACTAAACAATAATATATAATCTAATACAATTTACATAAATTAGATAGCTGGTTCCCTAGAGCATGAGTTCCCTAGACTCTCTAGTATCTGTGACAATCTCAAGTTTTTGTCTCGATAAGTAGTACTGTTGTGAGGAGGGAGAGAATCACCCCATCACTTTTCCAAACCAACCATAGACCAATGATCCCCCACACTAATCTCATCAAGACATGACCCTCCTTTCATAAATGAGTAGATAGTGATGATGTGGGAATCCAGAGAGACAAACTAGTACTCATGTGTTATATGATTTCTAACTAACTAAACTGCAGTGTATCATAGAAAACTTGATCTATTGAAAGATATAAACTATACTCATGAAATGATAATGTCTCACTAAACATACTTTGGCCCAAAGTTTTGTAGTGTGTGTGTGTGTGTGTGTGTATATATATATATATGTGGGAATCCAGAGAGAGAAACTAGTACTCATGTGTTATATGATTTCTAACTAACTAAACATGCAGTGTATCATAGAAAACTCGATCTATTGCAAGATATAAATCATACTCATGAAATGATAATGTCTCACTAAACATACTTTGGCCCAAAGTTTTATAGTGTGTGTGTATATATATATATATATATATATATATATATATATCAATTTCATATACACCACTTGAGAGGACCACCTTCATCTAACATTGCAATGCCAATAAATCTAGTGAAGTCTATCTTACTCTTTACTCCATATTAACAATGTAGATTGATCAAATACAATTTAACTACAAGATTCATTAACTTACATCCTACTAGCAAATGCATCATATAACACGTTATATAAATAAGTAATAATAACATACATTTAGTCCATCAAACATATGCATAAATCTTTCATTATCTTCTATCCCATACTAGAAATAATGATTAAAAATATACCATCTAGGTAAACATACAATTTAATTGTACAATTTAAATAATATAATTAGTTTCTAGTTATCTACACCTTATGGTAACCCACAGTCCAATGTTCGAAGGCTTAACTATCATTTTTACACAATCAATCATATGAAGTAGTTCCAAACACATAGAAACACAAGCATTATACAAGTAACTATATATAACAAAGTAAGTCATCATTCCCATGGAACACAATAAAATTCCAACACTACATTTGATAAATTCTCAGAGTTTGCATGCACACATACACAAGTCTACCAACTATAACAACACACACTATCCACTGCAATAACTAGTATGTATATAGTATACAAACAAATATAGAAATGAGTTAGGTATAATATCTACAATAAGTACCACTTGAGTACAACATACTTTTATATTATAATACCTTATGATATCTCATATTATCATAGGTTTCCAACTACATAACAACACATAAACTAGATTTATGAATTTCAAGACTCAACTGGTCCATGTAGATAACAACAAGCAAATAGTAAAGTATTATACCACCCGAGTACAATCTACATACCAAGGTATCTCAACATAAAAGCATGCATCACAATAAAACATTATGCACTAAGTATAACTATAAATTTAACACACTCATAGTATGTAATTCACACAAGTATCTCATACTGAATACATATGACTAACAATCATTCACATTATTAATAGTGAGTCAGATATCCCATTATCCTATTGACTCATTTGCTTCTAAGAGATTATTCCAAAGGTTATAGTTCTTAATTTCTATGAAGCTTAATGACTTATTTAAATCATCTTATAAATTATAGGCATAATCCCTATAAACCAATCCTTACACATCCTAATGTGCATCACATGTAAGTATTCTAATGCTATGCAATCCCTAAATCATAGTTTAGTGTTTTAATCATAAGTACAAAGTATAGAAATCAACTAATGTAGTAGTTAATAAAATACTTGGAAACACACTTTGCATACTGTAGTTTGAGAAACTTAGAACTTTATTTTCTCAAAATACAAGTATTCTAGTTTCTTAATGAGTTTATATTAGGGGTTTATGAACAATGATTTGGCTAAATTAACTTTAATGATCAAATTTTTAGTTAATATTTCACATGAGAATATTAATTAAAAGAATCTACCCTAGATTTTGACTACACTATAAGTCATAAACATTTAAATTGATGTATTGTCAAACTTTATGTAATGGTTTTTTAATAAATAAGATATTTAAAAGCTCTTTAGGGTTTAACTCCTAATAGAGGGTAATTATGTTTGACCATTCAACTCTAAGGTTAATTTATTCTACGTTTGACAATAAACTATTTTGTTAATCAACTTCCATTCTTATGATAAACCTATAACGAATCAGTTCATGGAATCTTAAACCTTTATTCATCTAATTAGGTATAATCAACACACCTAAAATATATATATCTACATTTTTTGGAATCACATTATATATATACTCACATGAAACTTAAAATATATATTTCTCAACTATTGTTTTTAAACCAATACCATGCCTACCCCCCTGGGGTTCTAGGATAAACTATTAAACAAGTTTACACCTATTTCCAATATGCGCTTTGATAATAATCAAAATTCTATAATTTGTTATAAAATTAAATCAACTACAATGAATTTCACGTATTCTCCACTAGGATTGTTTAGCTATGGCTTTTGAGGAATTCTTGAAAGGTTAAATACCAGTTTTATGTTTTTGAAGTATTACTCAAAATTTATAAAACTCATTTGCTTTCCACTCCAATAGATAGATGAGTTACAATCTCCTCATTACGTTTAAATACATCCCTTAGCATTACCTAATGCCTAGACAAAAGAAAACATATTTACTACTCATTTAATAAACTATGTTTACGGACTAATAAATAATAATATTTTCTAAGGAATAAGTATTATTATCTAATTATGGAATTCTTATTTTAGCTATTAATTTACACCTATAAATAATTTCATATTTTAGCTAAATCTCTCTCAGGAATATTAAATATTAATACAAAGATAACGTAAATCTAAATATCGACCATTTAATGCTAAATATTATTAAATTACTCTTAGCACTTATAAATATAATTATAAAAGGGTCCAATTTTTTTTGAAAGTCTTAGCTATAAGGTAAAGGGCGACGCCTTCCAGTAATATAGTAAATAAAAACAATTAATATACAAAAATAAATATATTTATCTTTAACTTGAATGCTCAGCTTGCTAGAAAATAAACATAAAATAATAAATAAGATGCCATGATAAAATAGAAGGATCAGAATAAGCAAGACACCATCTATATGGTTGAGAATGTTTAAGTTGGGCGATGCCATACATATATACAACAAATAAATATATTAATACTTGTTTAATCTACTCCATTTACTGGAAACAAATCAGACATAATGACGCTAAAAGAAAAATAGAATAGCCAATTTAAGTGTGACACCACTATTATGGAAGGAAAAATAAAATAAAGTATGACTCCCAGCTAGAAAAAAAAGACTAAAAAATTAATATATTATATATATGATTGGAGATAGATAGACATAGCAATGCCATGCAGGTAAAAGTTCTAGTTTAAAAAATGATAATAACCAGTTATGTGGGTCGATGCCCAATCAAGTCAGCATCTTAATAGGGATATAAGCAGGCTGGAATGAATGCAATATCAACTAATCTCTTAGCTATCCTAAGGCATTAAGTCAACTCATATAGACAATATTTTGGTAAATTAGATATATAAAAAATGATGCTATGGCTGCTACAATGAGTTGGTCTATTCAATAAACTTTAATAGAATTCTAGCTTGTTTCAGTTAACACTTTGGAAAGAGAAACATAGATCTATGTTTTTTTAACTTGATTTCTTAAATCCATTCCTAAAGTCTTTTAAAATAGCAACCTAAACAAATAGAGATTTAACATATTATAACTGACAAACAATATAATCCATCACTCAGTAATTTAAAACATCTCCTACCTCTTGGGTTTGCTGGTAAATTATCTCTACTCCTCCTTTGTTGTGTTGTATCTCCCTTGCCTAATTTTCCTTCTCCAAAATAATATCCTTCTGCTTCTCCAATGTAGAACTATGAAAATTCTCTTTTTTTCATTTTCTTAAATAGAAAATAGGTATTAATTCTTTTTCCAGATTTTTGTTTTTTTGGTTTTTCTTTTTGTTTTATCTTTTTGTGTTCACTAATTTTAAGATATTTTATTTTTTTCTTATTTATTACTAATTTTAATTTATTGCTCACATTTTTTTAATTTCATTCTTTTTATTTTTTTCTCTTTGTTTCTTCTATAAACAATTCCCTTTTTAATATTTTAATATGAAATTCTAATTTCATATTAAACCCACTTAATTAATTATGCTTGAGTAATTTAATGATAAAATAATAACTCCTATTAATTTTATCTTTATTAAATTTGCTTTTATGTGTATTAATGACACATTAGGTTAAACACACAAGGATTTAATTTTTATAATTAACCTACTCAGGTAATCACAGAAAAACACTAATTTAAACAAATATCAAAACAATCATTTCTAAATACATTTTCTACCATGACTAATTATTATGGTGTGTGCATGGTTTCATTAGCTCTCTATCAACCTGCTATGTCTCTATCTATAACATCCTCTCTGATGATGCTCTCCCTCCAATATGCTCAAGGGAAGAATTCTTCTGCATCCACCTCATAATATGTAAGTGATTAGATCGTTTCACATGATAATCATAAATAATATTATATAACTGAAACAACTCATTAATATGCTTAAAATGTAAACACATACATAACCAATTCATAATAACCAATTATGTACTATCATCTAACTAAGCAACATTTTATTTTCTCAAAATAACATAAATTTCAAGCTTAGTCAGAAATATATCTAAATCTAAATGTGTTAACAATAGATATCTATGGATAATCTAGCAAGTTTATCTAACGAGAAATTTGGATGTAACATCTATCTCTTGATGCATTTATTATAACTATAAAGTGACCATTTAGATCCAGTATTTGTAACACTAGTGAAAAAGTAAGCCATTATTTCATAATCCAAAAAACTTCTTCACACTTATTAGACCATAAAAATTTCTATCTTTTATTGAAGAGAGGTAATTGGATTAGCTATCTTGGATAAATTTGGTACAAAATTTATACAGTACCTTGCTAAACCTATGAAGCTATGCACCTCATATACATTATTGAGAGTTGTCCAATCTATAATGGTTCTAATCTTAGCTGGATCCACTAAAATTCTCTCTACAAATATGATATGTCCCAAGCACTATACTCTTATTTGAAAGAAATCACACTTGGGAAACTTTCCATAAAGTTTGTGCTTCCGTAACCTTTACAAGACTAAATGCAAGTGATCAACATGAAATAGATGAGTATATCATCCAAAAATACTAGCATAAACTGATCAAAATAATCTATGAACATACTACTCATGAGATTCATGAATGCTATTGGTGTATTTGTTAATCTAAAATGAAGTGTTGTGAATTCATAATGCCCATAATGAGTCTTCAAAGTTGTTTTCAAAATATCTTCCTCTTTAATTCTCAACTTATGATACCCATAATGAAGATCAGTCCTCAAAAAGACTATTGCAACATGTATTAGATCAAAAAAATCATCAATATAAGGCAAATGAAACCTATTCTTAATTATTGATTTATTAAGCATGCAGTAATCAACGCACAAATAAAGAGTTACATCCTTATTATTAACAAAAACTACAGGTGCATCCCATGGTGAAACACTTGATTAAATAAATTCTTTGGCCAACATCTCTTGAATTTATGGCTTTAACTCAAATAACTCAATTATTGTCATTTTGTA
Organism: Torreya grandis; assembly: GCA_037957365.1. Taxonomy (NCBI): domain Eukaryota; kingdom Viridiplantae; phylum Streptophyta; class Pinopsida; order Cupressales; family Taxaceae; genus Torreya; species Torreya grandis. The sequence goes on along the minus strand of JARHVA010002342.1, from coordinate 2,061,498 downwards.
GGTTACCTTAGATGCTTCCTTATCATAGAATGATATCAATGGTGAAATAAAATTCTCTTTTAAGATGAAACTCTAGTAACTCTTCTAGAATAACATTGTGGAATTCTTATAGAAAAAGATAGTATTCTAAAGTGGGTTCCTTAGTTTCACAAATTTTATTTATTTTGACTAGGAATGCTTACCATCCTTTTCATTGAGCCTTTTTCAATTGAAGGGATAAAATTTGTCTCAACTTTAACTCCTTTGGAATTCATTAGATCTGGGTTTAGTTTTCCAAATCATCTAACTACTCAACCTTTTTAAGGACATAATCAACTTTGGATTTGTCCCTATAGAACCAATTTGCTCCTAGAATTACATCATACGACCCTAGTGGTGTTGTATAAAGATTAACAAACATGGTGAATTATGACAATTTAATTTCACCCTCCATATGAAATATATCAACCTTGACCTTAGACTCATTCTCATACTACACTGTCCAAACATTTACCATAAAAGCAACTTTCTTATACCAGTTACTTAGCATTCTATGAGAAATAAAACATTTTTTATCTCTTGTATCTATAAAAAATAATAATAAGATGATAAAATAAGTTACCTGATACTTTGATGGGAGAGGCTTGGAATTCTTCTTGACAATTATCCATGGTTATGTGAATACACTATTGGAAGGTTCCTTGCTGAGATGCAGAAGTGGATGTATTCTTGTTTCTTCCAACTGTCTTCCACTGAGGATAATCTTTGGCATAATGATCTTATTTATAAGTAAAACATCCACTAGGTGGTCTCTTTCTCTCAGGTTGATTAGCACCCTTGAATCCTTCTCTAAAATTATCACATGGTTTTCTATTTCTAGAAGCATTATTAAATCTTGCGATCTGACTGTTGAACTAGTTCTTAGAATTACCATTTCATTTATAGTTCTTCCTCTTGAAGGGTGTCTTGAAACTACGAAACTTTTTAAATTTTTATTTGACCTTTGCCAATTATTTCATCTTTTACTCTTATTTGATTGCTTTCTCAAATACTTGATCCATGGTGGATGGTCCATGCACATCCACTTCAGACCCAATTTGAGGTTTCAAACCCTTGATGAATTTCTTGATCTGGAAACACTCATCCTTCTAGTACTATGGGTCATACTTCAAGAGATTTGTGAACTACTCTTAATACTCATTCATTGATAAATCTCCTTGCTCAGATTTTAGAAATCTATCAGTTTTTTATCAAAATCAATTTGGGGTAACCACCATGCTCTAAGAAGTGCCACAAACTACTCCCAAGTGGTGGTAGTGGAATCAAAATTCATCTCAAGCTTCTTATTAGCCCACCAAGTTACTGCTTTGCCAGTTAGTTAGTAAACTCCCCACATATCTTTAGTTACTTTAGAGTAATTTTAAATTTCAAAATAATTTTCCATTTCTATGATCCAAGATTTATTTCCATCTCCCAAAACCATACCATTAAACTTGGATGGGTTCACTTTCTTCATGCCATGCACAAGCTTTATAGTTGCTTGAGCTCTAGCCACTTATTGACCTTCTATGTGCCCCTATTCCTGAGGCACTTCCTAGGCTTTAGGTTGTTCCTCTAGAACTTTTTGTTTCTACTTCTCTTTAGGTCCATGAACTTCTTGCTCTAGAGTTACTATTCTATCTCTAGTCTCGTTCATGATAACAATAATCTGATCTAGTTTTATAGCTTGCTCTATTGCTAGTTGATTAGAATTAGCTTGAAGGTTTGAATTTGAAGTTCCCTCACTAACCAATATGTCTCGTGTCATTCTTTTTTCTAAATTTTTAAGGATAATATATTCTCATTAGTGGACATATTGGGTTTGAGAGGTAAACCTTAAACTTTGATACCACAATGTTAAGACCCCACTGGGTTAACTAACAATTATGCTATTTTTTAATATCACATATACTATTTATAAAATCATATACAATTATCTGAATAATTATTTATTGACTATTAAATGTATCTAAAATAATAAATGTTATAATGTATTGACTGACTGGCTAAAAGTCTGATCCATCTAGTGTTCAAACAATCCTATCAGATTACAAACTAAATAATTTTTAATCAAAATAAAATATAAGGAATCAAATACAAAAATTATTGATACAATCCATATTTTAGCTATGAATAAGATTAAAACCACTACTGTTATAATTTTAGAATACTATATAATTTACACAGTCATTGATATGTTTAATTATCCATCAAAGAATAAAGTATAATGTAATATAAAGTTAAATATACAATACAATGTGTACAATAGTAAAAAAAGAGATTTATAAACAACTCATTGATCCATGAATGTAGCTTGAATATAATCTTAAGGTTTTAATCAACTAATAAAGGGAGAGCATCATCTAAGTGATTTGCCTCAAACCACTGACTAACAGTCTCTTGCACACCTCCCCACTAAGAGTGGCCCAACCTTTCATGGAGGGGAGGATAAGAATAATGAAAATATCAAGAAATAAAATGGAACCCATGTGTGTACCTTCACTATTACATGAATCAATCAAATAAACCATGGAATTCAATCTTCTATCTAAATGATATTAGCAAACACATGTAAATGAGAAGTACACTGAAACGACAATGTCTTAGCTATAACATTACTTTGGCCAAAGTTTTTGTTATAAATATTAGATCTAAAAATTAGTTTTAATTCCACTCAGACTAAAATATCTACTAATGAATCATGACTATCATATGTATTAGGGGATAAGTATATGAGTTACCCACTGGCATACTCATATAACTATATTATGTTATCCAAATATAGTCTACATATAAAGATTTAAAAGCAGAATAATACAACTTCAACATGCACTAAAAACCATACAACATTAAATGATGTAAGCAAACATCTCTCATGAATCTAATTATTTCCAATAATTTAAAAACCAAGGTGATAACATAGATTTATCAAAATAACTATATTTAAAACTAGATATGTTTAGTAGATTAGAACAAGAATCAAGTTGTTCTATGTCTTTTTCTAACATATCTTTCTATCACATTCCATATAAGCAAGTATATATAAATGATGCCAATTATCTATCTACATGATAATCTATGCATCCCATAATAACTTATACATTAATATTTACTATATGCTTCTTTATACATCTCATACTCCACTAATTGCATCATAATCTATTATTCAAGAAAATATTATTAAAATAGGATTGCAGTCTAGTTATGGTTGTCAAGAAATCTTTTCAACCAATATGACAATCCTTATTTTAAACCCTAGGAATTTCAGGTCTATAGACTTGAGGATGGAACTTGGCTCTATAATCACACCTATAGAGCTGAGGGTCGAGCCATATTTAAGAAAGATCTAGCCTATATTTTTTTTTTGATATTTGATACTTGATTGTCATGGCATCGACTTAAATGTATCAAATGTTTCCCTCTTTAAAAATCTTTGAGCCATTACCAGTTTAGGGATTTTAATTTGAATGGTTACTATCCTTGTATACTTGAACCAATTATTTGTTAGAGGGTTTTTATAAAATATACAAAAGAAAATCTAAAATCTGAGTATGTTTTAATTATTATGACTTGTGCTTAGTTTATAAATGTGTAGATAATGCATTTTAGTATGTTTTTATAAAATATACAAATGTGTAGATAATGCATTTGTGAGACTAAAAGGCATTACTAGTACTCATACTAGCTTTCATGAGTTATAATTTTTTTTAAAGAATATATTCATCTTTAATTTTAATTTGGTGGTAACCTAAATGATGATCCATTTTTGTAAAGTGTACAAGATCATGAAATTCATCTAGAAAATCATCAATTATTGAAATAGAGAACACGATTTTAGAGGCCAATATGCTTAAATATAGAAGTAATGATCCTACTTTTAGTGGAGCCAAATGCCTAGGTAAAACAAAATTAAAGGTTAAGGCTTATCATACTACTTGTTAAGCTAACATTGATAATAATATGTATTCAATGTGATATGTCAAACACCTAATAGGATCTTCCTTCCATCGTAAAAGTGAATACAATTTAAAAATTTAGTTGAGAATCCCCACATGATTGCTTTAATGCAATTCTTTTTACTTACTAACACAATGTGATTTTATCTCAACTCATCCTTTACCTCAGAATTGTGATGCTAATGCATATTATGAGTATCATAACATTGGGTCATACTAATAATAGATGTTTATCATCAAGATATAATATTTAAGACTTGATTGACAATAACCAAATAAAAGTGGACTAACGCAATATTACTTTGAATGAACTAGTTACTCAACACATTCAAAATTTGAAAATATTTACTAATCCTCTTTGAAGTCACGATACTCAAAATACTAAAAAGAAAGATGATGTTTATATGGTATCTCTAAAGCAACCTCCACCAATTTATAATGTACATGTCTTATATGGATTCATATATATGGTAAAGGATACACATACAAAGATTCATTATATTAATTAATATGACCAAGTGATTATAATATATGATCTTAATAATGGACCATTATTCATACATGATTTCATATATTCACATCTAAAGTTAACAATTGACATTGTGGTTTATAATGGCTCAATTCTAAACATACATACAATGTAATTTATTACTAGTCATGGATATACTAAAAACAATTTAAATGGTACAACCATGATTATCAAATGTTACAATCTTTCTCAATCCTCTAAGTGCTATCACATTAATTATCACCATATGTCTTTAGACTATTTTAGTGTCATTTTATGTATTGTCAGATAATAGGACATATGATATACTACTTGGAGACCCTTATCTAAATCAGATGAGAGAAATATATTCAACATTAAATTAACGTTTAAATTTTATGTATGATGAAAAAAGTGATTACTATTAAAAGAACACCTTATGAGTTACCTATCAAACACTAAATGAGGTACTAACTAAATTACTACCAAAACAACAAATTATAAAACCTCAAGTAAAAAAACCTAAAGTTCAAGTACCTACTCATCCATGCATTAAAACTATTCTATAATAACTTATAGCACCTATTCAAGATAAAACACCTATTAAGGGTTCAACCATACAAAACAGCATTTTAACTAAAGAAAGTGATTCTTTACAAGTAGATAAAACAATTGTAAAATTATTTGTAATGATAATGATTACATTACTAGTGATAATGATTCTAGTTACTATACGAGTTGTGATTATTAAACTAATGACAGTGACACATTAGCTTCATATCCTCAATATTTGTATATCTTTCTCATGAAGATAAGATGAAATATCTTTATGTGAAGTATGGACACATATATGATTATGTAGATATTTTTATTGGTTAGCATTGATTGTTAATCTCATGCGCTTCAATGGAATAATGTACTGTACAAAGTTTGATTTTATATTTACCTCTATTTTATGTGTATCTCCAGTGTTTTCTTTACTCCTTGTGTCATATATGTGGTTTGGGTTCATTAAGATTATTTATATCATTTCATTGTTATTATCTCTTGAGTTATTTGTGGAGTATAGATTATTCTAATTGTGGCATCTACCTTGTTTAAATTTTTAAGTTGCTTATTTTTTCATATGTTTTTGTTTGCTATGATATTATTTTATCCCTTAGCCTATGTTGTCTACATTATTTCTTTGGACCTTACCATTTATTATTCTTTCAATTCCAAAATCTTGTAAAAAATTTCTAATGATGAAAACACATACATGTTGAGGCCTTCTACGCAAATGAACTTTATTTTTGAGGGAAGTTTTTGGTTAGTATGGATTTTCCCCCTCTATCTTCTTCTCACTTTTGCCTCTTGGCTTTTAGCTTGATTTATTGATATTTGTATTCTTGCTTCTTATTGATTTTTCCCCCATTGGTGTGTTTCTTACTTAATTCATTTCTTCTATAAAATGATTATTTAAATAATAAAATTATGTTTTCCTTTATCTTTATTTATTTTTAGAAATTTTGAAAAATTATATTAGAAAAGTAATAGTACAAGTTGGGATGAAACTTCTCCCAGCTAGCCACATTTGATTACAAAAATACAAAGAGGTTTACAATAGGGAAAAATATCTTAAACCATATATATTCTATGGTTATCTAAATTAGCTAATAAAAGGATTTTATCACCTACCTACTTAATCTTCTCATCATCAATCACCATGGCACTATACCATTGAACCCTAGGTCTTTATTAGATCCCTTCTTTTCTAGGAAATCAACCACTTTATCTAGGGCCCTAAAAACATATATTGGAATCAAACCATCTAATTCCTGCCATAATTTATTAATTTGGGTTACAAGAAACTTCAATAACTATGTCTCCAAAACAAAGTTCCTCATATAGTCCATAACTACAACCAAGATTTGAGAATTTGATTCTATAATTATCTTTTGGTAATATTAGATAACAACTTAAGTAGAAGTAGGTATTATAGCTAAGACTAAAACTTCATTATTTGTGGCCCTACCAAGACCTTACAATTCCCAAAATATCAATGTCCAATCATGATTCTTGCAAATCACTCCAATTATAGCTCTGCCTGGATTACATTTTATAGTTCCATCAATATTAATTTTAATCCATCCTTATGGGAGTGGTTTCCATCAAGATTTGTCATACCCCTTTTTTACTTTAAATTCATTCTCTATCATTCCTAAATATTCTTGAGTACTTGATTTAGCATATGCTACAACAATTTTTATGACTTTGATCCAGATGATTTGCCAAATGCCATCCAAGAATGAAAATATCCCTCTAAAAATTTTGTGATTTATTTCCAGCCAAAATTGCAACCAAATGAAGTTTAATCCAAGATTACACCTAATATAAAGAGCTTCATATTTAAATCTACCTCTCTTCAATCTTTACCAAATATTAAGCTGATTCAAATCACCATCGACTATGATTTTGTGAGCTAAAAACCATCTCTCCTAGATCTATTATGTGAATGAGCATTCAAACATTAAGTGATTAGTTGTTTCCTTACTCTTATAACATAAAACACATTGATATGGGTCAATGATTCTCCTAAATCTTAGGTTATCAAAAGTGAGTATTCTATTATGCATGAATTGCCAAGCAAAGAAGTTAAATTTTGGCCATCCCTTAGGCTACCTTATCTTTCTCTAATCCCCCACTAGGTATGCATGAGGAGGAGGGTTAGGAAGGATATTATCATATCCATCCTTAACTGTGTAGACTCCAAGGCTCCTTTGGCTCCAAACTAATTTATCTTCCTCATCTCTACTTATGAGAGACCATTTTACCAAGATTTTAGTCATGATTGGTGTCCATTCTTGAGGGATTAGGATTGGCCACTCATCCAACTTTTTAAGTTGATTAAAATTATAGTTATTCAAATGGCTGGTGTTAAAGTAGTTTTCAATTTGAATCCAACCCTTACTTTCCATGGCTAATTTTATTGGTTATAGTTCAGGAAATTCAATAATTATAGGTGGGTTCTGATCCGAAGAACCTATCCAAAATCATGCCTTATCTCCTCTTCAAAATTTATATAATAATTCATCTTTCAAAACATGAAAACCTAAATTAAGAGAATTTCATACTAAATAACTATTACCTTCCAAAGGGAAGCGATTCACCTCATGCAAATTCTCTTCTCTTAAGTATTTACTTGTTATAACTCTACTGAATAAGTACATGGTCTAGGAGATCCACCTCCAGTAAATCTTTCCAATGAAAGATTTATTATTGAACTATATCTTCTAAGTCCCAAACCCCCCTTAACATTGGGTTGGGTAGCTTTCTCCCATCTAATTAAGGCTCACTTATTCTCTTCTTTGCTCCTCCCCATAAGAATTTTTTTATCTATCTTGTCCAACTCTTTCCATATGTTATGCAAGGTAGTAAGGATAAAAAAATTATAAATTGACATGGCCTAAATGATTGATTGTAAAAAAATTAATCTAACCCCAAAGATTAACCATTTATGAGTCTGATGGTTGATCCTTTCTCTGATATGATCTAAAATATTCATCCAGATATATGTTGTCAATTTTTTAAAATATAGAGGACTCCCAAATAAACCATTAGCAGAGAAATCTTCATGAATCCTAGGATGCCTAAGTTTTTCTTATGTAGACTCATATCAAGGTTAAAAAAGACCATTTTAGAAATTTTATCATTGATAACTTGATTGGTGGCTCTAAGGTAGATATTGATATTATCTTTGATCATTTTTGCTTCCCTACAACTGGTTATTCCCATAATTCTAGTATCATCCAAAAATTGTGGATGAGTTAGAAATTCCTCACCCACATTTATGCATGTTAGTAAATATTGTTGTCTTCTCTTCAAGATGAGTCTCCCAAAACTTTCTACCAAAATAAGAAAAAGGTAATGGGAATAAGGATTTCCTTGATAAAATATATGAGTGGTGCCAATGGGATATGAGGGAAGACCATTGATTAAGATAGAGAATGAATGAGAAGAAACACAAATCATGATCCAATCTATCCAATTTTGAGAGAAACCAAATGCAAACATCATTCTTTGCAAGAAATTCAATTCTACCCTATCAAAAACCTCTGACATATTCAATTTAATGAACATTACTCTATTGCTAGATATTTTCATTGAGGGAATTTCCTCCTAAACTAGAACCGCCCATCCAAAATATGTTGGCCCTCTATAAAACCCCCTCATTTAGAGGAGATAATGCTATAAAGGAGAGGTTTTAGTTGTTCAACCATTACTGTTATGATAATTTTATAAATAACATTACATAAAATAATAAGTCTAAAATCTAAGAGATGCACCCCCTCCTAGTTTATAATTAAGGTGATGAAAGTATGATTTAAGGCTTAGAGTAAATTTTTACTTCTTCTAGACTCCTCTACAATGACCAAAACATCTTCTTATAGGGTATCCCAAAAAGGTTTGGAAAAACTCAATTGGGAGTCATCTAGACTTGGTTTTTTTCCCGTTCTCATTACAAATATATCTTTCTTCACTTATTCTCTAACAAATGGGTTTAATAAGAGCTTAGTTTTTTCATTAGAGATAATAGAGGATATGGAAATAAGAACTTATTCTTGAGCTGCTTCCTCATGCATCATAATTTCCTTAAACAAAGTATCAAAATAATTCTTGAAATGGAGCTGCATACATGGGATAGTATCAAAGGAGTGATCATTCTCATCCATAGGCTTTTACATGTTGTTTGTTTGTCTCTTAGCAAAAGTAAATCGATGGAAGAATTTGGTGTTTCTATCACCTTCCAATATCCAAGTGGTTCTCGCTCTTTATTTCTAGTAAATCTCCTCTTGATTGTCAATTTCACTAACTAATTTACACAAAGCATCATCATCTTCCTTGATTTGTTATGTTAATATTCCTTCCAAAAAGAGTTTTTTAACCTCATTCCATCTGGCCACCAATGGGGATCATTTATCTTGGAAGTCCATATTATTAGCTATATTACATCATTTTAGTTGATCCTTGACATAGTGGAGCTACTTATGGAAACATAATATTTTTATCCTAAAAGATGGGTGCCCCTCTTCCCACCATCATCAAATTTTAGTTTGAAGTTCCTCTTTTTGCATCTATTTTTTTCAAATTTGAAATGGTATTTCCCAATCTTGATTCCAACTTCTAACAAAATGGGGAAATCATATGAAGTGGGGCCTTCTAAAATTTAAAAATTAAGGTTCCTTTTCACAAATGTCTCCTATGAGACTAAAAAGTGGTCTAACTTCACCTTCCTAATATATGACTCTCTCATCTTATTATTTTAGGTATAGTTGTTTCCATAAAATTTAATATCTACAAAGTGTAATACATGAACCTCAACTATCATAAATCGGTCCCCTAGATCCAACATTGGAGTACTTACTTCTTGGTACCTGAATGATAATTTATCTTTGAAAATGCACCATAATAATCTAATCTAATTCTTTCCTAGAGAGTCTCATATGATGCACTTTTCTCCATAATTTCATTTGGTAGTCAAGGTTTTGATCCCCATAAAATTTTGTGATTAAAACCTAATAAGATGTTTCACTATGTCTAAAATGTGACATGAGGACACTCCTCCAAGCTATATGTTTTATTATTTACCATTAAATAGAGTTCCAACATGTAATTATACCCATTAAGGCCCCTTGGGAACCCACTTACATATGACCAACACCCCTCTAAAGTTTATTTAATGTTTTACACATAGTATCTAGTGACATTTTTGTCTCTTAGATAAGCAAGAAGTCCATTTTATCGTCTTCTGAAAGTCTTCACATAATAGATTGGTGGGTTTAATTGTTTAAACCCATAATATTCTTGTTTAACCCTAAAATGTTGTTTTTCTAGGTTGAGATTACTTAGATACTCATTAAAGGGGTATATAGAAATGAATAAGCATAATGGTGATAATCAGATCTACAATAGGCCAATTGGGTGCTAAATTTAGATATAAACATACACTAAATTTCTTAATTAAGATAGGATAAAAATAGTAAGTAAAACTATGATAGATATATAAATGATAAAGAATTAGTGTACTTAGTTTGTTCTGATGCTAATGTAATTCTAGATCTAGAACATTAAGGAAGTAGACTAGAAGACAATTCTAGAACAATCATCAAATTCTAAGTTGGATGCTTTTAGAACTACATACACTAATGTCAGCCTGTAATAGTTACATCGACACTAGTGTCTAAACTCAACATAATTTTCTTGTACAAAATACCTATTAGAAAAGGATGTAACCACTTAGATGCTTTTAGGTTTTTCTTCACCTTTGCTTTGGTGCATTCAGATCTAGGTCATGGACTATCACTCCTCATGAATTTGAAAAACCCTAGTTATTCATATTCATAATGACCTTAGAGAAAAATGGGTTAGTGGGTACATGATGTCAAGCTAACCCGAAAGACCCCTCTGCTAGTGAGCATTGCGTACATAGTCAAAACTTTGAAGAGGGCCTCAAAATGATGTAATTATCCCCTATGTGTTGGATTGTGTGAGAGTCATGAAATGTGTGATTACCAAATACAATAATGACCTAGTTTTTAACTTGGAAAATATAACTCTTGAACTTCTCCTTTAGTACTCCAGACTTGTAGATGCGTTATCCCTAAGATTGATATGGAAATAGGCAAGCTTTAATTAGTTTAATGCTTGATTGAATGTTTTTGATAAATTACCTTGGTCTATTTTGGTATTTTATAGGTTAATAATGAATGAGGGTTGATATTTTTTTAATATAAATCCATTTAGAGAAATAACTCACATTAAATCACTTAGGTCGACCATTAGGATACATTTCATTTGAAAATTGGATGACTTTAGGGTATTGAACACTTATGTCAGGTTGGCACACTAATGTTGATGCTAGGGTCTATCCTGGACATTAATGTCTAGGGAGAAAGAAACTAGGTATAGACTCAAAACTTGTAGAGGTGGAAGATAAACATGTTTTAAACATTTTGGGTAAGATAGAATGTCTAGGTCATCAACATAAAACTGGTCAAACTAAAAAATAGGCCAAAGGGCATAAGATAGAGTAGATGCGAGACTTTAAAAATAAGGAAAGGTATAGAACTAAGAAGAACAACCAATGTATGAGTTTTACAAGTGTAAAAGACTAAGGTGCTATATAATTAAAAAATAGTGTCTATAATTCCATGATTATATAATCATTGAGTACCTTGAGATAAGTAAGATGTTAGTCATCTCACTAATCCCTCATCAATTATTTTATCTCCTTAAAGTGATATTAATTACTTATTTGATTTTGTACCCACTCTTTGGGAGCTATTATTATTTTATCTATTCTCTACCTAGTTTATCCCTAGATTTGGCTTATCTTTGTTTTTTTTTGCTATTCCCATAGTAACAGCCTTTGAATTTGGTTGATCTTGATTATGCACTACCAAGGCCCCTATCATCTCTAGTTGTGTAAGTTCATTGCTTTCTAAGATTTCTCAAAGGTTAGGAGGATTTGGGAGAGGGGTTTGAGCATAGTTGGTATTGTTTTCATTATTTCCATTCCCATTTTCCACAAACTTTCCTTCTTCATGGTCAAAAAGTGTCTTGAAGATTTCACACGTGTTAGAGGGTTTGAGATGGGTTTGATCTTTACTATCTTTTTAAATTTATCTTGTCTTTCTTTTGGGTTGTTCAAACCCATCTAACTGAACTTCTACATTCTAAGAACTGCTTACTTTTTCCTTATTGTCTATTAGCTTACCCTATATAGGAGGATTTGACTTTCTTAGAGGAGCCTGTATTTGTTTACTCATATTATTTGGGTAAGACTGGACCAAATGTCTATGCTTATGGTAGACTCTATATTTAAATGGTATTTAGTCATAATATATCTACTAAATTAAAGAAATTCCAATGAGTTCAAGTTCTATCTCTATTAATAAGGGTTGGTTGAGATCCATTTCCACAAATAATCTAGCAAATACTACTATATATCCTTATAGTGTGTGTCTGGAAACACCCAAAAATATTATAAGGGATTGAACAATGGTTTCTAATAATTTCTCACTCCAAAAATCCATTGGAAGTGCATACAAATATATTGAAACTAGTATAGTATTCAATTTGATTCAAGGATCAAATCCCACTTTTTAGGGTTGGATAAATAATCTTGATGGACCATGATTCCTCCTCTCTTACTCAAAATACCTATTTATGTTGTTGATATAAGAAAATATTAAAATGAAATACCTATTACTAATAAACCACATAGAATACTCATCGTGAGGCTCCTAATTTAATCAAACCCATACGTGCATAAAATTTAGGGTGGGGCAAATACCCATGAATTTGTGGATTAGGTTATGGTTAGCTCAATATATGATTGAATCTTATATGAGCCTATGGTCAATGATAATACTTGGATTTGAATTAGAATATGGTAGGTATCCATTAATCCATTCATCCTATGACATGTATAATTTTTTTTATTATCTGTAGAGAGCTTTTCAACTATGGTTATTTGAGTTTTTGTAATCACTTCTAGAGGTTGATCTTTTAATAAATATGTAAACATACTTTGTTGGTTATGATGGATATTTGGAGGAGTCCCCATTGGGACCTCTTAGGGAAGCAAACATCTCTAAATCATAATTAAGCAAATTGATCTCCAAACAAAAAATAACTATTTAATTAAAAATATTATTTTTCCTTTTATTTATCTTTGTTGGTTACATAGTTACATATTATTATATATTGTTCTTATCTACCAATTTATATAGGTTCTACATATACATATTTTTTTCATGTGTTGTTTATGGTATCATTGAGTTAGATGAGGGATATACATGTTACATATGATTTTGGACTCATGTTTTTCTTCATAATTTCATCATGCCTGCACTAGGGACATCTTTACATTAGGGGAATGATTATACTATGGGCATATTTAGTGTGATTCAATTCCTATCTTTCCTATTTTTCATTATTATATTGATAATTATATTTGATTATACATATCATGCTCTAGATTTTATCTTACATGATTGGCTACAAGGATACTTTGTTTTGATTCACTTGCATGTTATATTGTGTGTTCTCTTATTTTCCCTACCTATGCTTGAATTTATTGCATGTGCATACTTATGATTGTGTGTGTTATTTGGCATATATTTATTATGTTATCTATATATGATCCTCTAGTTTTTGAGTATGTGTCACTTATGCGTGATAAATTTATTTCTTACTTTTATTCGCTTGATTTCACTTATTCTATTGGGTTATATGACAATGCATATTTAGATTTTTTGAATATAATATATACTACTTTATGTTTAGTTTCATGATCTATGTCATGCATTTTATTAATTATAGAGTAATATTCTTATTGCCTAAGTTTACATGGTTTCCACCATGCATTTATTAGGGCATACTATTTTTTTGATTCGTTGTTATATCTTGTCCTTAGTGGGGTCTATTGTTACATTGGGGAATATAACTTTTCCTACTCACCTATTACATCAAGGTATATTATTTTCTCCTCAATTTTTCATTCCATTTCTTGTATCTTTTTTTTAGACAATTTAGTATGGGCTTACCGATGAGATTTGATGATGTCATATTTATATGATTATTTACATGTGTTTACAAATGCACTTTCACAATTAAAATAATTTATGTTTTTATCTATGTTACATGAATTATGTGTGATATTTATTTTTGAGATGAGTCATATATGGGAACACATTAGGATTGGTGAAAGAAGGTCTTATCCATAGGGAGTAGAGTGATAAATAGAAAATCAAGGGCAAACAAAGCTACCGAAGGATAAGGACTGACAAAGAAAGGCCCTATTTATAGGTTTAGAGCTACCTACTAGATAGGGATTATCGAAAGAAGGCCTTATCCAATATGAAGCATAAATATCTGCCTATATGCCCTCCCTCCCTTCTATCACTATGCTCCCTATTGGATATGGCCTTCCTTCACCAGTACCTCCTCAAAATGGGGGGAACTAGTTGGCTTATTTTATCTTAAGTTACATGATCTCAAGTGGTTATAAGATGTCAATAGGTTACAAAGTTATTTTGAGAGGTTAATTTAAGGTTTTACCACATGATTGTGTAAATTAGGTTACATTATATTTTTATCTATTTTTCAAAGATGCTAACTTTGTTTGCACACCATTAGGTTTATTCTCTCCTACTATTTACTTTCAATATTTCAATTATTTCATTTGGTTACATAATTATTAGTGTATTAAGACATTGATCTACTTGTACACATTTATGTTTTCTTATTGATATATCTGAGATGTGATATTATAATAGATGCAGGATAATGGGGGATAAAGGGGGGCTTAAAGAAACATTTTTTTTGAAAATAACAATAGTTAAACTTGGAGATAATTTTAAAGAAACTTAGATACAAAATTTGATAATAACATAAGAATATGAATTGTGAAAATTTGAATGTATTTTTTATACATATATTTTTTTCAATATGCAAAATTGATAGATTTATGAAAATCACATGTTATTTTTGGTGAAAAAATAAGGATACTACATGTGTATGAACACACTTTTTTTAAGTAAATGAATGAATTTTTGTAAGAATTTTTATATATGGATAGAGGAAATGTCAAATATTGTTAAGAATATTTTTTATTAATTTATTAATATGTGTGTGTGTGTGTGTGTTTTTTAAATAATTTTACAATTCAATACAATTGAAATCATAAGTGTACGAACACAACTTTTTGACCTTAACTTCATGAAAATCAATTTTTTTTCAAAGCATAGCCAATAATGTGTAGTTTATTGAGATATAAGTTTTATAAAACTTTGATTAATGATCAAAAATTTATAAAGGTATTTCTAAGGATATATGTATATATCATATGAGGTATGTTTGTGTATGAATTAAGTAATATTTAAACATAATAGTTTAACATTAAAAAATTATATATTCAAAAACTACATTATCCCCTCCCCCTGACCCCCCCCCCCCCCCCCACACACACACACACACATAAATAATCAAATATGCCTGATTAGATGTGTCCGCAAAGATGTAAAAAAAACATAAATTTCCTAAATGTCATGTTGGCTAATCTAGGACCCATTTTAGGCTAGATTCAGACCCCCTAAGCTTGAATCTAAACTAGTTTTGGAAGGAAACTAAAAAATACAAAACAAAGGTGTTTGCAAATGGCATACACCCTTTACAGAAGACTAAAATTCAAATGGATTATGCCCTTATATAACGGGAGTATGCCCCTTTGTAAAGACTAGAAAGATTCATAGGGTGTATGCCATTTATAAAGGGTGTACACCCTTTGTAAAGGGCATACACCATTTGTAAAGATGATAGAAATTCATAAATGCAAAAGGTCATTTGGAACTACTTATAGAAAGGGCATGTGTGATTTTAAAAAGGTTGCATGCCCTTTGTATTACATGAATTTTACTCATTTATCTACAAATTTTACTTATTCATTTTGTATTTTACAAAATTGGAATTGGTTTTTATTGATGACACTCTAAAATTTCTACAAATTATCCATTTACTTTGTCTCACTTAATATAATTTCTTCAGATTTTATTCTACTTGGACTTGAAAGCATAAAAATAAATAATAGGGTTGAGTATTCACTACAAAAGAACAATTAAGGAGATGGGAAAATTAAAGTCAGGAGAACAAAAGAAATAAAAAACAAACATATAAGAGAACATCCATAAGAGATTCTGGATAAGGTCCACACTAGGTAATATTTAAAATTAAAAAAAACATGCTAAATTCCATATAATATAATTTAAATACATCTTCAAATGAGATAAATATAATTAATCAATCCTTATTGAATGATGAATTTCAAAATGTAGAACATGTAACTATGGAATTTGTATTTAGTGATGAAACACATGGAGAAACACAATATAATGAAACATCCATCCATAATGAAGTTTTTTAGTATGATGATAATAAACATCATGTAATGACCCCAATTAATCTCTCTCCTAATGAAGATGAATTTACTTTGCTTGTAAAGTCTAATATTAACCAGCAATCAAATATCCCTTCTATGGTTGAAGTGATAGCACCATTCAATTTAATAAATAATGTAGCCCTTAGACCCACACCTCCAAGGGTAATGAAAAAAACACCAAGGTATTTGATTGAAATAGATGAGAAAATACAGAACCTATGGAAGGTAAAATATCAACAAGAACATCTCAACATCATGCTCAATGTATATGTGATTATACATTTGAGAAGAAAACCCATTCAAAACATTGTCAACTATTTGTTTAAATTATGAAAATGCAAAAATATGCCCCATGATGCATAATTTAGGGTTAAGAACAAGCAATACAGAGGGAATAAATAATGCAATAACAAATAATCTAGTTAATGCATTTGATGCAATGAGTAATAAAACTCTAAAAATAGATATCAATGTGGCAAGATGAGTAATGACAGAATCTATAATGATTAAATCAACATCTAGAGATTAATTTCTTAGTATAAAAAGTACATCCTTGAACTTGAATAGATAAACTATAATAAACATTTTAAAATGAAGAACAAGACTCGATGAGCCTTTACTCATAGATTGTTAAGCATTTAGTAGTAGACTCCCATAAAAGACAAAATATTAGTTGAAGGAACAAGACATTTGATTGAACTTTTTGGCATGAAAACAAAAGGGTCTCATCTAATGTATATTTTGTTGTTAAAAGAAGAAAAAGTTCAAAAACTGTGAGCTACATGCAAAATATTTCTTGGACATGACACAAACAAAATTTTATAAAAAGTTTATTTAAAAAAATTTAATGGGCAATTGATAATTAGTTAAAGTTCATTTGAGATGTGCAAGACTTTCTACATTAAAATCAACCAAACATGTACCACATGTCATTGTATGATCCATGTTGAATTTGCTATACATTTTGATGTTTTTAATCATATTCATTATACTTTACATAATGCCAAGATTATATAGGAATGTATGTTGGCTTCTGCACCTAAAATGTCAAGAGAGTTAATCCCAAGACTTTTATGTCAAAGACCCAAGGGATATTTTTTTTTCCAAATAATGTTTACATGGAATATGTAATACTTTTGGCGATTTGTCATATTTTACTAGCTATATAAACAAAGAAATTTAACTTAAATTTAGAAAGCAACTAGTTGATTTTAAGAAGTAAAATCTATAAATTATGCATTAAAATATATAAAAGAGTCATCAAGATGTGAGTTGGTTATGACTAAAGTATCTGTATCTAATTTCATTTTTGAATTCAAGAATTATATTATCTACCAATATTCAAGACACACACACCAAGAAAAATGGTTAGATAATCAATTCAATTTTTACAATGATAAATTCTCAATTGGGACCATTGTTTTAGTTGTGAACTTTGCTAAAAACTACACACTACAACCATAGAATGAGGTTCAATCCCAGTACTATAATTGAATTCAAATTGGAATTTTCATGCACATTACATTCAGATGTGCACTTGATAACACAAAGGACAATTTTTTTTTTGAGGGAGTACCACATTTATATTATCAATGCTAGATCACATTCTCCAGAGTCTATCCAAGGTTGTTTTGAGATATTTTATATAAATATGAATGCAAGAGAAATCATGTTCAATCCACATGACATTTGGCTATACAATTGTGTAGGATAATTTAAGAATTCTAAAATGTTTTTTTAGTTAAGTAGGATGCATAAGAAGAGTGGGGTTCAACATTTTTAAAGTTTCTTTGAGACTGGGCATGAAAAAGGGGAACATGATGGTGTCAATGCATGCATGACAAAAACCTTAAAAAAGAGTAGGGAAAACATAAGAATGGTGTTGATTTGATAGATGTTGAAAGTATTGTGAATTTTTATAATGAAATAATTTCTCAAGGATTAGATAAATATTCTCATTTATAAAGATTCTCTTACTTAATGAAGGAATAAAATAAGGCAATGTATGAATATTTTAGTATAGTATTGGATTGAGTGATTTATACTGAATCCAAAGATAAAATCATAGTTCATGGAATATTTATACTAGGGTTATAACATGATTTATTTGGGATCCATGTAATTTTATTGGAAAGAATGTGAGTCAAAAGAATGGGTTGTTGGATGGTATTTTAGACCCCTAACACCTATGGAGACTAGCGATTCATTTTAATCAGTAGGGTATCATGAAATGGCATCAATGTTTGACTTTGGCCACATCTTAAATCTTGTGCAACTAGGTAAAATTATTTTACATTTTAAATTTAGCCTTAAACATTAGTGATATTTTACTTATTCCCTATATATCCTTAAAAAATGGTTATACTTTAAATGCATGACAAGTTTTCGTAGTAATTTCACTTGATGACAGTGATGAGAGAATATACTACTACTTTTATCATTATGTAGAGATAAAAAATAAATTAACCACAATTATCATAGATGGAGAAGACCTAGTTTAACCCATTGGATATGTGGAGGTTACAAGAACCTAAATTCATATATAATTTCATAAAAAAGTAAAACAATGGTTATTTAAAGACTTTGAAATAAATAGGTTGACACTTAATTATTCAAATTTGGTTATCACTACCAATATCCAATTTATCAAATTCCATGGAAAGTATAAAAAAAAAAATTGTGAAAATTTCCTAAATCTGAGCATGGAACAATTCTTGAAAAACTTAAAAACAAAGATGATCCTGAAGATATATTGGATTGACTTGGTAAGGTTAGTATTCAATACAATTTACATTTTGAATCACTAAAATTAACTTATTTGATTTAGTGTAATTTAATTTAAAAATATTTATCATTATGTATTTATTTATGTTTGAAATTATTACTAACAAATTTAATGTGGGTTAGTGGTACCATCTGAGATTCCACCTTCATGTGCTTTGTGCTGTGAGTAGAGAAGATTATCTTCATGAAACAAAAATAAACCTAAAAAATATTACATGTTGAGTAGATAAGTTTTTTCCTCTTCACAAGGGGAATATAATCCTCTTAGGTGCTCAGAGCACTCTCCTGTGCAACTTTAGGAGCTTATGATTTGTCTCTACCTCTTACGATTTTCTTGTAATGCCTACACAAAGTTCACTCCATTCTTACCCTTAGGGACAAGAATATTCTCTTAAGGTATGCATCCAAACACATGAAAATTTTATCTCCAATAGGTGATAGAGTATAAATGAAGGTCATTCATGAGTTTATATGTCCATTCAGATGTGTCTACAAATATAGTTCATCTATTAGGCTGCGAGTCAAAATGTGCATGTTCTACTAACAAACTTTTAGTCCCTAAAGAAATATTTAGTTGCAAAAGAAAATGTACCACTATATATTTATCATCGTGAATGATATAAAATTTTCTCAGGGGTTCTTAGAACACTCCTTGTGTAACTTAAAGAGTAGAGAATTCATCTCTACCCCTCACGATATGCTTGCAATGCCTGTGTAAAGTTTGGTCCATTTCCTACTTAGGGATGAAAATTTTATCTTAAGATACACATATGAGCACATGGAAATTTCAATTACAAGAAATGAAATATCATGGATGAAGGTAATTTTTGTGCTTATATGCCCATCTTGATGTGTTCACAAAGATGATTCATCAATTTGGCTAGTGAGTCAAGAGATACGTGACCTACTAACCAACTTTTGGTCCCTAAAAAGAGATTTAGCTATGATATAAAATGTGTCACCATGTACTATTAATCCTAAGTGGAAAATAATAATCTAAGGGGTTATCATAGGAATCACCCATAAAACTTTAGGAGTTGATGATTTGTCCCTAGCCCTCATGGTTCGTCTGCAATGCTTGCACATAATTCAATTTATTTTCCACTTAGGGAAAAGAAGATTCTCTTAAGGGATGAGTCTAATTTCTTATAAATTTTAACTCTAGGGAATGATGGATATTAGACAAAGGTCATTCCTATGTTTATATGCTCATCTAAAAGTGTACATGAATACAATTCATCGATAGGGCTAGTGAGTCAAAAGATACATGACTTACCAACCAAATTTTGGTTTATAAAGAGAGATTTGGCTGTGAGAGAAAATGTGCCACTATTTATCCCTCATATAGGGTGGTATAAATTAATTTTGGGGGTGATTATAAGACTCAATCATGTAACTATATGAGCTAATAATTTATCACTACCCCTCATAACTTGCATTCAATGCTTGCGTAAAGTTTGATCCATTTTCCACTTAGGGACAAGAAGATTCTCTTAAGGGATGCATCTAACCACATGAAAAATTTGAATTTGAGAGGTGATAGACCATGGATGAATGTCATTATTATACTTATATTTTCATTTAGACATGTCTATGAATATGGTTCCCTAATTAGGCCTATTTTCATGTAGACATGTCCATGAATATGGTTCCCTAATTAGGCCAATGAATCAAAATATACACAACCTATTAACCAAATTTTGGTTTGTAAAGAAAGATTAAGATGTGAGAGAAAAAAGACATCATTTATACCTCATATCAAGTGGAAAAAAATATTATAGGGGTGATCATAGGACTCACCCACACAATTTTATGAGCTAATGGTTCATCCCTACCCCTCATAGTTTACTTGTAATGCTTGCACAAAGTTCAGTCCATTTTTTCCACTTAGGGATGAGAATATTCTCTTAAGGGGTGCATATGACCACATGAAAAATTAAACATGAGAAATTGATGAATCATGGAAAAAGGTCATTATTAAATTTATATGTAAGTCTAGATGTGCCTATAAAGATGATTCATCTACTGGGATAGTGAGTCAAAAGATACATGACCTACTAACTAACTTTTGGTCTATAAATAAAGATTTGGTTGTGAGAGAAAACATGTAATAATTTATCACTCATCATAATTGGTATAAAATAATCATGGGGGTACTTATATGACTTTTCCATGCAATTCTAGGCGCTAATGGTTCATCCCTATCCCTCATAGTTTGTTTACAATACTTGCACAAATTTTAATCCATTTTTACACTTAGGGATGATAAGGTTCTCTTAAAGGGTGCATTAAAAAACATGAAAATTTTAAATTAATGAGGTAATTAATCATGGATGAATGTAATTACTACATTTATATTCCCATATTCACATGTTTGAGAGGGTGGTTCATCGATTGAACTAGTAAGTTAAAAGATACACGACCTACTAGCCAAGTTTTCATCTCTAAACAAAGATTTGCATACCAAAAATAATCCATGATTTAACCTCATCCTAAGTGGTATAAAATACTATAGGGTCAAATTAATTGATAATTTAACTTTAGGAGATGATGATTTGTCCCTACCCATCATGATTTGCCTGTAATGCTTGCACAAAATTTGATCCATTTTTCCAATTAGGGATGAGATGATTATCTTAAAGGATGCATACAATTGCATGTAACTCTAAAATATATGATTGATAGAACATGGAATAAGGTCATTCATACATTTATACTCCCATCTAGATACGTCTACAAATATGGTTCATTGATTGGGGTAGTGAGTCAAAAGATATGTGACCTACTAACTAACTCTTGGTTTGTATAGAGAGATCTAGCCACAAGAGAAAATTTGTCACCATTTTCCATCTTCCCAAGTGGTAGAGAATACTCTTATGGGTGCTTAGATGATTCACCTATAAAACTATAGTAAATTATAGTTTGTACCTACCCCCATGGTTTTCCTGAAATACTTGCACAAAGTTTGGCCAACTTTTCACTTAAGGACAAGAATATTCTCTTAAGGGATGCATTAGACTGCATGAAAATTTAGACTTTGAGGCCTTATAGAGCATGTAAAAATGTCATTTCTATGTTTATACACCCATATGGACCTATGATACTTCAGTGATTGGGTTATCAAATCAAGAGATATGCAACCTACTAACTTTTAGTGTGTAAAAAGAGATTTGGATACAAGAGAAAACATGCCACCATTTCTTTCTCATCGTAAGTGGTAGAGAATCCTCAAGGGGTTGTTCAGATGACTCACACATGCAATTTTAAGAGATAACAATTCATCCATACCCTCATTATTTTCATGTAACACTTACCTTTAAGGACAAGAAGATTATCTTAAGGGACACATCCATTTGGCTGCATGAAAATTTTGACTCTATGGCCTAACAAGGCATGAATGAAGGTCATTCTTAAATTTATATGCCCATCTATAAGTGTTTATAAAGGTGGTTTGTTGATTAGGATAGTGAGTCAAGCGACATGTGACCTGCTAACCAACTTTTGGTCCTTGAAGAGATATTTGGCTATGAAAGAAAACATGCCTTGATTTTTCCCTAATTGAAAGTGGTAGAGAATCTTATGGGTTCAAAAGACTCACCCATGAAACTATAGGAGATGATGGTTCATCCCTACCCCTCATTTTTCACCTGAATTAATTGTATAAAGTTTAGTTCATTTTTCCACTTAGGGATGAGAATATTTTCTTAAAGAACATATTTGCCCACATGAAAATTTAGACTTTGGGGCCTGTCAGAGAATAGACAAAAGTCATTCTTATGTTTATATACCCATCCATGCATGCCCTCAAAGATAGTTCATCAATTGGGCTAGTTAGACAAGATATATGCGACTAACTAACCAACTTTTGGTTCCTAAAGAGAGATTTGGATATGAGAGAAAATATATCATCATTTCTCTCTCATCCTAATTAGTAAAGAATCCTATAGGGTGTACTCAGATGACTTGATTATGCAACTATATGAGTTGATGATTCATCCCTACCCATCATGGTTTGTATGTAATGCTTGAATAAAGTTTGGTCTATTTTCCCACTGAGGGATGAGGAAATTCTCTTAAGGGATGAATATGGATGCATGTAAATTTCAAATCTAAGGCTCTGATAGAGCACAAAATAAAGCATTCATTCATTTATACACTCATCTAAATGTGTCCATGAATATAGTTTATTTATTAGGCTAGAAACTTAAGATATATGTGACCTACTGACCAAATTTTGTTCACTAAAGAGATATTTGGTTATGAGATAAAACATGATTATGTTTATCTCTCATCCCAATTTCTATAAATATTTAATGGTGTGCGTATAAAACTCACCTATACAACTAGAGGAGTTGATGATTCTTCCCTACCCCTCATAGATTGCCTACAATACTTGCACAATGTTTGGTCCATTTTTCCACTTAGGGATGAGAAGATTATTTTAAGGGATGAATCTAGAGACCTTTAAATTTTAGCTTTGGGGTTCAATAGAGCATGGACACATTATTGCAATTATATGCCCATATAGATATATCTACAAAGAATGTTTGTCGATTAGGCTAGTGAGTCAAGAGATGTATGACCTACTAACCAGAGTTTTGTCCCTAAAGAGAGATTTAGCTATGAGAGAAAATGTGACATTATTTCTCCCATATCTCAAGTGGAAGATAATCCTCTAGGGGGTGATCATAGGACTCAAATATAAAATTATGGGAGCTAATGGTTCATCCCTACCCCTCATGGTTCACGTAAAATGTTTACGTAAAGTTCGGTTTATTTTTCCACTTAGGGATGAAAATATTATCTTAAAGGATGAATTTAACCACATGAAAACATGGAATAAGGCCATTCATGTTTTTATATGCCCATCTTGATGTATCCATGTATATGGTTCATCAATTGGGCTAACAAGGCAAGAGATACATGACCCAATGACCAAATTTTGGTCCCTAAATTGAGATTTAAATGTGAGATAAAATATGTTGCCATTTTACCCTCATCTTGAGTGGCACAAAATACTCGAGGTGCTTAGAGGGCTTGGTCATGTAACTATAGGAGCTAACAATTTGTCTCTACTCACATAATTCACCTGCAATGCTTGTATAAAGTTTGGATCATTTTTCCACTTAGGGATGAGAAAATTATCTTAAGGGATGTGTCTGACCACCTACAACATTTGACTATAGGGTAAGATGCAATGATGAGAAAGGTAATTCCTACATTTATACACCCATCTAGAGAATTTTGTGAAAATGGTTCATCGATTGGGATAATGAGTCAACATATACGTGACCCATTGACCAAATTTTGGTCCCTAAAGTGAGATTTAACTATGAGAGAAATGTATAACCATTTCTCCCTTGTCCTAAGTAGGAAAAATACTATAAGACATGTTTAGATGACTCATCCAAGTAATTAGAGGAGTTGACAATTATTCTCTACCTATCATGTTTCACTTACAATACTCAAGCAAAGTTTGGTTCATTTTTCCAATTAGGGATGAGAAGATTATTTTAAGGGATACATCCAACCACATAAAAATTTCAAATATAAGAGTCGACAAAGAGTGTATGAACAATATTCATGTGTTTATACTCCTATTCAAACATTTTTACAAAGATAATTCCATAAATTGGGCTAGTAATTTAACAATGGCACAAAATACTTTGGAGTGTAATCATAAGATGCACCCATGTAATTGTATGAGTTGATAGTTTGTCCCTAGTCCTCACGGTTCACCTACAACACTTGCACAAATTTCAATCCACTTTTTCACATAGGGATGAAAAAATTATCTTAAGGGATGCATATTTCCACTTGTAAATTTTGAATTCAGGGCTTGATGAATCATGGAAATGTTGGAACAATGTATGTCTAAGCTTACCTAGGGATAGTTTGTCTTACCTAAGGTAAGTCATTTGTTACCTATGGTAACTTTGTGTTTTACAAAGGGTTAATTATTTATTACCTCAATTAGTTTAATTATTGATATTTAATCAACCATTTGCATGTAGTCTTTGAAAACTAAATATTTTCCATTTTCCCATTATGTGTGTACGATAATAGTTTATTCACACATAATAAACTATTTTCTTTATATATTGCACTGCATAGTTTATAGGTGTTGATAGAGAATAATCAGAGTTTTCATTATATTGTTTTAGGAACTTTGTTTTTAGTTTTATAACAAATATTTATAGGTATTTTAATTTTATACCTATACTTCGAGTTGATCCTGTGGATCATTTGCATTATTTTATGCTTTCTACATGGTTTCAAAGCATTTTGGTGCCTTTGGTTGCAGGTTCTCTTGCTCGTATTTCTTCTAAATATTCAATTATTTTAAGTTACTATACTTTTAATTTTAATTTTTTTATATTTTGTGAATTCTAGAAACATTCTAGTATTAATATAAGTCATACATTTACTAGAAAGATTATACTTTAAAAAAAAACACAAGAAAATTGCAAAGGAAAAAAATTGTTTTTACCTATTTTTAAACCCCTGTAGCAAGCCCATACATGTCCATATTGGTATAAATAATTACATGGGACAATTTTAGACTATGCTAAGTCCTAATTTTAGAGCTAGTCATACCATTTTTCAGTAGGCTGTACGCCTCTTGGGAGCCTTGTAAATCACCTATGTCTAGGAAATGGTTTTGGTCAAAAATTTTGTCATAAAATACATGTACGAGGCTGTAAAAGTATAGATCTATAGATTTTTTTACTTAGAGAGATAAAATATCAATTTGATGTCTATTTAAAACTATGCCATACCACTCTACATTAGGCTATATGGTTTTTTGGGAAAGCCTTCTTTTGCCAGTCCATTAGTACCCAAGAGGAATTGTTTAGAAAATTATTTAATTTTTCAGATTTTTGGGCTCTTAATATGCCTTGGAGGACTTAAAGGAGTATAAATTTATTGATTGGTCAATATACCTTAACCCATATGTTTGAGTTAATTTTGGTCATTTTTAGCATTAATTTCTCTTGAAAAGTGGTTAAAGGTTAATATTTTAACTTATGTTTTCAATATTTGAAAGGAGCATAGTGGAAAATAGAATTTTATTAAGGCTTTGATGTTGTAAGAGGTCTTGGGGTCAAATCAAATTGGTTATAGTTTTTACACAAATTCCCTTTTTGTCCAAAAATCAAAATATCAAATGCTCTATGTTAATCCCTAGGTCCAATTGTAGTGTTTTGGGGATGAGGAGGGATTGTGGGACTACACTGTTCTTGTATAGGCTAAGGAGGAACCTAATTCCATCTAGTAATAACTCAAATTGTAATATATATTAGTTTTTTAGGGTGAGGGGATGTGAGCGAAGGTAATAAATAGGTCTAAGTGGAAGAGGAACAAAAGGAGTCATCTTAGCTCTTTGCCATAAAGTGGTAACTGGAGGTAAATCAAAATTAGCCATGCAACAATGTTTTCCATAAATGGGGGCTCAAAATGAAGTGGATCAATGTTTGAAATAAGCTAATTTCTAACATGATCCATGAGAGGAGTGACATATTTATGCAACGTTCTACAAATGGTGGGTAATAGGCATGCAAGACAAACCACAAGATTTTGTACTAAAAATTAGAAAATGAGATATCTCATGACAATCATGATGAAAGGCTACAAACTAAAATTGAGAAAATGTTGGAAATGTAGAGAGGATTACAATGTAAGCTAGTCAAGTATTAGTCTATAAATAATGAAACATGCATAAAGAACTAACTAACCAAGCCTATCTATTCCTATGGGAATTACAAAGGATATCAAGAAACAAATGAAAGAAAATAACATCATATTACCTTATCAAATGGATTCACCATACCCATGTGGATCAAAAGCATGATCTCCCTTCATCAAACATCCTTGTCTTTATCAAAAATGGTGGTAAGCTCCTCCAATTCCTGAAGAACACTCTGTAAAACCTAGGCTCATGATTCCAAATCACTAAACTAGCCTATCAATGAAGCTTGAACACAAAATCTATGATCAAATGCAAAGCCTTATGGAAATAATTTAACATAATAACTTTGCAATATTCAAGCCTTTTTATTCATGTCCATGGCCTCTCTATTTATATATTTTTGAGATTGGTCAGGATCAACCATGATCGTCCATCTCAAGATTGAGATGTGTGGCCTTTTATAATCCTAATATTTGGAATTAAATCCATAATTATATTCATCATGACCTTGGGAGAAGGGGAATTAAGGAGGCATTAACTAGGCATGGATGACCCATAATCCTAATATTGGTGGTATTTATGGCCTAGGGATATCTTCCCAAGAAATGATGTCACCTAATGATGTAGATAATAAGAATCAATTTTTAAAAATAAATATTCAACAACTCTCATAGAAAATCCACTTAAGCTCTTGATTTGGATTAATTAGCCTTAAGTAATGTTAATCAACATTTGTGTATTTATTTGAAAATTAGTCCTCAATTAATCAAAATGGTCAAAAAGTCATATTACTGAGTTGTAATTTGACTTGAGAAAAATTAGAAGGTGACGTTAGATGTGCTGGAACTGTATTTCCATTTAGGATGTTTCCAACACAAAATAATAAAGGTATGTAGTGTGTACCAATGAATTTAAGAGAAAAGAGTGATCTAGAGCATAAAAGGTAAAATCATCATTTTGACTCGAAATGAATTGATCAGAGTTAGTTGACCCATAAATTACACTACCTTATTTAGGGATACTTTGACCTAAATTGGCACTTGTAAATGATAAGTTTGAACCATTTAGCATGTTTTATGGATTTTGACCTAAAATGTGCATTTGAGTGCAATTCAAATAAGATTAAAATTTTTAACACAAATGGTGTTAGGAATTGGATGTCTACATTTTGCCCTTATTTAAAAAGGCATAGTGAGACATTTAGGCAAAATAAAATCTTTTCAAAGAAAAGAGTTGTCAATAAGAAATTGGAATAGACCCATGATGCCCCCTCAAGAGGACATACTAGGATGAAAGAGAAGGATGAGCTCTCGAAAATAGAGAGAAAGTGAGAGGTTAACCCATGGAATAGATCACATCTAGATGAGTTAATGCTTACACACGTGATTACTGTCAATGATCAAAAATATAATTAGAGGTATAATATGCCCTAGAGACATGGGGAATGGGAAAGATACAATCTATAAATATAAAGGACACACTATAAACATACCCAATTTGAGAGTACAAGCTGCATGCTTATGAAATTGATCAATCTTAGGAAAAGTTACAGACTAAAATATTGCCATCATGGGCTTTAATGTGGAGAGCTTGGAAATCAGAAGAAGAGAGCATTTTTCTTCAGGAAGGGAAGCACCACTAGAATGGGGTCTCTAAAGAGAATATAATAAGTACTCTAGTAGAGTAGATTTGATCATGATAAAATAGTTGTGCCCCAGTAGGGCAAATATTGATCATTGATAAAGAATAAAGAATGATTTTTCCCCTATAGAGTTGATTTGATTTATATGTGGTTCATATGTTGTGCCTAGCTTGGGTAATTGGCAAGAAAAAATAACTCAAGAATATAACTGAAAAGATAGGTTAAATCAAGTGGGCACAAATGTACATGCGATGGTGTAATGGTTTAGAAAGCCAAATAAAACCAAGCATATGAGAATGTACAAAGTGATGAGATAGATGAAAAGAAGAATGAAGATAGCTAAGCTGACCTCAATAGAAATTGAGCACTACCTACATAGTTCCATGGACTCATGTTCCAACATGAACTTCAATCCAATGTAGTTCACCAAAGTTTGGGAGATAATGGAATGAGGAATGATGAAAAATGACCAAAAATTGATTAGAATTATAATGTATGCAAAGAGATGCATGTTTAAGCATAGAGAAAGAACCCTGAAATGCATGCTACCTAGAATTCTAATTCAATATCATGAGCCTAGGTTTTGCAAAGTGTTCTTGAGAATCATTCATTGGAGCTGATGTTGACGTTAAGATGTTGAGACCTGAGCACAAAGTGCTTGCTATAGCAAAAGAAATTAGGCATCATAAGTATGAATAACTTGAAATGACATAAGATTTTAATTGCACTAAGCCAGTTCAAATGTGAATATCTATAACTAAGGATAATGGTAAAATAATGACCAAACCCAGAGTTACAGTGATTTACATTTAAACAAAAAAGCAAAAATAAAGAAAAAGACAAACATAAATGAACCTAGCTTGAAATCAAGATATGAGCTATCAAGACTTAAGTAGGAACAAAAAAATTTTAAAAACAAAAGGTAAGAACATCTTAATGACATGAGACCAAGATATGAATAATTAAGATCCATGTGGATCATCAAGGTATTATTGAACACAAAAGAGAAAAGCAAAATCAAACAAAAAAATAATCAAAGAAACACAAGACCAAGAATGGAGATAAGAAGTAATAAAAAGAGAAAAAGGATAAGAAATAAAAGGAGAGGTGAAAAAGCAAAAAAAACACCAAGAAAACTAAAATAAACACAAACAAAAACCAAGTTAGTGCGGTTTAAAGATAAATGTTCATGTATGTGTAGTAGAGGCATTACTTTTCATAACATCATAACAAAGAACAATGACATGACAATTGTTCCCTAATTAAAGAGGAACAATGATAGAATAAATGGGGGAAAAGAAGAAAAGGAAGGGGTTAGATGAATTGATTTTAGATGTATAAGACAAGTGGTCATTTCCTACATAGTTCTATGGATGCATGTGCTAACATGAATTTTAGGCCAAATGTAGTTCTCCCAAAAAATGGGATAGAAGAAAAATGATGATTAGACCAACATGATTTAGAGAAGAAATGAAAAATATGACAAATAAAAAAGAATGGTCTGGCAAACAAGAAACTGATGAGATGAGGAAGAATGATCTTACAAAATGGCAAGTGTGTGGGACAAGATAAAATGAACTAGTGTTTTTGTGATTTCAAAATGGCAAGAGTGTATCATGGTGGAATGGGAATGTACAAATGTATATAAGCATGAGATAAATGTTTTGGTTCTTTTATGGATCATATTATGATGTTTTTGGTATTTAAAAAGTATTTCTAATGTTTTTTTGTGTTTTTGGGATAAAATATGCACAAGGTGGGACCATTTAGTCAAGGGGATGCATGTCCTGAGAGTAGAGGTTATAATAATATAGCTAAGCTAGCTTCAATATCCCATGCTCACAAATTGGTGAGAGCGAGGTGTTTTTGGATAAAATATGCACAAGGTAGGACCATCTAGTTGAGGAGATGCACGTTCTGAGAGTAGATGTTCTAATAAGACAATTAAGCTAGCTATAATAGCCCATGCTTACAAATAGATGAGAGTGAGGTTATTTGATAAAAGAATAAACATCAGCAAATAATTGAACTAAGAAGATGCAATTATTAAACTTGTCTGAAGCTGCACAAGACTGTCCTGGCTGAACTACTTTGTAGAAATATTGCTAAAGATGTTCATAATGTTCATGAGATATAAATGAGATCATAATTGGTCAAGGGACAAAAAGTGTTCAAGATTATACATGCCTTAGACATAATAAAGAATATACTTCTTGAAGAGAGTAATGCATAATGGGATGAAGAATGTGTTCAGAGTGCCAAGGATTCAAAGTCTTTACTATTGGGAATCATGAAAATTGGATCAGGGTAGTATAAAATGTGTTTAAGGTAAGATAAGAGGGTGGGATAAAATTATGACAACACAAGTTTCCCCCAAGTCAGGGGTCTTATAGGCAATGGTTCAAAGTTGTTCATGCATAGAACCTCTTAAGGTGTATGATGTTCATGGGCTCTGAACGTTCTTCACCATTAGGTTTAGCCAATTGATATGCTCTTGATCCATAATTTACTATGATAATTTATTTTCCTAACCAATTAGGATAAAATTTGGCTATTCCTTTTCAACCAACCCAAAGATTGGTAAATAAACATAAAAAATTCTAAAATCAACAAAGTGCAAAACTGCCAAATTGTCTTGAGGGATTTCCTCAATTCGGACTGAATGTTTGGGTTTTTGAGTTTGTAAAGTGACAAGAGGTTCTTGATGATTGAAAAATGTATGTTTTGTATCAAATGAAACACTTTGTAAGGTCTCTTGTGACTTTAATTATTCATTTAGATTACCTTTATCCACTATGGTAATGTTCTCATCCAATATTTGTTGCGTACTTTCAACCACATTTCCTTGCTCTTTCAAAGCATTATTGTGAATTGAAGTGGAAACTAAGAAGTCAATTAAGTCTATGATAAGTTGATCTGCATATTGTTGACTTATTATCTTGATCTTAGCTAGAAGATTTAGATTTGTTGGTTTTAACTCTGTTTGTATTTCCTTTCATTTGTTAGAGGAAGAAGGTATGTCTATTTGTGTAAAAGCTTCTTCTTACTATCATTGTTCTCCTTCTCTAACTAAGGTATGCAATTACTCTATAGGAAATTCAGAAGGTAGTCTAACATTTAATTCTATCAATCTAAGAATGGCTTCATCTTGATCTTCTTGGGGTTGATATTCATTTTAATCATCTTTGAATCCTACTATTATGGGGATATCATAAAAAATATCAGGGTTATCTTGATCATCATAAAATTTCTCATCTTCATAACTAAGGTCATAAGAGGCCCCACTATGAGTGAAACTTTGAGTCATGTCTAAAAAGAGATATTATTTATGTTTTAACTAACTTTGGACCAATGCTTGGCAACCAATCAAAGTATGCTTTGGTTCTCTTTTAAAAAAATAACCAAGGTACCAATGAGAATATAAGGAAGGGTGGTTTGAAACCATGTACAATTTAAAATATTCGGTTCATGAGTTTACTCAAACTTTGGTAAAGTTGAAATTGTATAGATCGAAAGAGAGTAAACTAACTCAAAGACCCAAGGTGAAAACTAGTACACCAAAGCCTAGATCTTTGTGATACACCCACACTATAAAATATAGCTTCAACTTTGAAAAGTTGACCCTATAATTTTAGAGGAAAGCTCTCTAGATTATGAAGAAAAAAAATGAACTAAGCAACTCAAGATGGAAAAACATACACGAATCACTAAGTATAAATCTAAGACCAAACAGGGAGCACAACATCACCACATGATTATGGTAGGATAAAATATGTTCTAGGACTCAAATCATGAGCGATATACAAGATGAATTGAGTCTACCAAGATGATAATGTGATTTCGAGTCTTAATAAACAACCTTCAATCTAAATGAAAAATTAAACCCAAGTTAAAACAAGCTTAGTGTGCAAATGGTGAACCCACTTCGACACACCAACCCTTAGAACTCAAAAAGGTTCAATTTCAAATGTGGATTATAAATGAAGGATTTAAACAAATTGGGTAAAAGATCTAGACTCAATTTGGTAGCATGGCTATGCCAAAGTGGATGACATTACACAAAGCTTTTGATAACAATTTGAATAAGGAAAAGATGAATTTTCTATTTGGATAGCATAACACCTCCATTGCTCAAGAAAATTGAGGACAATGTGTTTTGGTTAAGTTCATTGAGTTAACAAACAATTTTTAGACACAAATCAAGACCAAGTAAGCTAATGACAAAAAACAAACATCTTTAAGTCTAAACTGACAAGGTATGACAAAGTGAGGTCTACTAAACTAGCAAGGTTTTGATTGTTCTAGGGGAATCAATTGCATAATAACTTTCACATCAAATGATGTAAAAGACAAGCACATAAATTGGGTGACCATGGAATTAGATAGTTGTAAAAAGGTCTAGTCCTTTTTACAACCACTACATCCTATTATTTGCCAATGTAGTGCACTATCCAAATACAGATACGTCCCATGTGCAACTCTAAAGGAGCCAAATGAAGTCAGAGTCGAGAGATAAAACCCTGGGTCAAATCTTCCCTAAATAACTTGTAGGAGGTAATGACATCCCCCTCACAAGCCAAGTTTGTATAAAACTAAATAAATAATAAAATAAAAAGACTTTAGGGTCATTTTCAAGGTCACCTTTTTGGGGAGTGCTTTACACGATATTCTTTGTAAGCCTTGGACTAGGCTATTTGCAATACGAATGGTGCTTTTGATTCTAAGGGTTCCCTAAAAGAGACAAATAGAAGAGCATACATGTAACATTCCTCTTTTTTCCAAACAAAACCTAAGTAAATAACTATTGCAAACAAAAATTTACAAGTGTGTTCAATTTTAAACCCAAATGAAAGATTTGGTGGTGTTCATTTGACCCCTTGGTCTTAATTGTAAACTTTGAAAACATTCACCAAAACATCTAAATTATTTGTTAAAAACCAAAACAAAGTTCCTAATTAATTTTTAAGCATGAAAAAGGTGATTTAAACATGTTTTTAAAAAAAATCAAATATCAAGTTTGGTCCTATAGCAAAAATGTTAACGTGACCTTTAACTTTGAAGCTCTTATGAGTTTGAAATAATAAACTTTGGAAAAATAGCTCTCAGGTCTATGTTTTAAGAAAAACATAGTGATTGATGTCAATTATTACAACCGATGATGGTTACTTTAGCTAATCGAGATCTAATCGATGTCATTTTTGCTAATCAATGTCAATTAAGATATGTAACTGATGTTGTTATTATTTGCCGATGTCGGTTATTGTGTAAAATTGTGGCAAATAAAAACAACAAATTAAAACTATATAATAAATTTGCATGAGTTTTAAGGGTCTAAATGAATATTTTAGAGTTACAAAGTGATATTATTTAGGTGTGAGATGTGTCTGGTCCCACTAGGCATGCCAAGATGTAGAGAGAATTACAAAGCAAGTTAGTCAAGCATTAGTCCATAAATAATGAAACATGCATAAATAACTAACTAACCAAGATTATCTATTCCTATGGGATTACAAAGGATATCAAGAAACAAATGAAAGAAAGAAACATAATATTACCTTCCCAAATGGATTCACCATACCCATGTGGCTCAAAATCATGTTCTCCCTTGATCAAGCATCATTGTCTTTGTCAACAATGGTGGTAAGCTCCTCCAATACCTCAAGAACACTCCATAAAACCTAGGCTTATGATTCCAAATCACTAAAATAACCTATCAATGAAGCTTGCATACAAAATCTATGATCAAATGCAAAGCCTTGTGAAAATAATTTAACATTATAACTTTGCAATATTCAAGCCTTTTTGTTCACATCCATGGCCTCTCTATTTATAAATTTTTGAGATTGTTTAGGATCAACTATGACCATCCATCTCAAGATTGAGATGTGTAGCCATGGATAATCCTAATTTTTAGAATTAAATACATAATTATCTTCATCATGACCTTGGAAAAAGGGGCATTGAAGAGGCATGGGTGACCCATAATCTTGATATTGGTGGCATTTATGGCCCAGGGATGTCTTCCCAAGAAATGATATCACCTAATGATGTAGATAATAAGAATCAATTGTCAAAAATAAATATTCAAAAACTCTCATGGAAAATCCACTTAATCTCTTGATTTGGATTAACTAGCCTTAAACAAGGTTAATTAACATTTGTGTATTAATTTAAAAATTGGCCCTCAATTAATCAAAATGGTCAAAAAGTCATATTACTGAGTTGTAATTTGACTCAGGAAGAATTATAAGGTGACGTTAGATGCACCAAAACCATATTTCTATTTAGGATGTTTCCAATACAAAATAACGAAGGTATGTGGCATGTACCAATGAATTTAGGAGAAAAGAGTGATTTAGAGCATAAAAGGCAAAATCATCATTTTGACTCAAAATGAATTTATCAAAGTTAGTTAGCCCATAAATTACATTTCCTTTTTTAAGGATAATTTGACCTAAATTGGCACTTGTAAATGAAAATTTCAAACCATTTAGCATATTTTATAGATTTTGACCTAAAATGTGCATTTGAGTGTAATTCGAATAAGATTGATAATTTCAACACAAATGGTGTTAGGAATTGGATATCTATAAGAAATAAGAATGGAAACCTAATGGTATACTAGGGTTTTAAGAAATATGTTCGAATTAGTTTGGGTTCACCAAATGATTTAAATTTTAAGGGGTTATGGAGTTTAAACCATAGGTTGTTAAAGGGTTCGAGTACAGTAAATCATGATATAAAATATGAAATAAATAAATTCATTTATTTATGAAAGAAATGATCTAATATGATATTTCTAATAATATAAATAAATGATATAAATAATTAATTACTTAGAAACTAATTGGGATGAAGGATATAGAAACTAAAAATTGGTACATGTACTAGTTTACATGTCATAAACAAGATCCAAATGTCAAAAACCCTCTTGGAAAATAGAATCATACCTTAGATATTAGCATTTTGGGACTAGTGTCTACCTTTGTGCTAATGTACTCTATACAATAATTGATCTTTACTTCTAGGAGCACTTGTGTCTATCTGCTAATCCTGTTCCTATATGGATGAAACCTAACTTGCTATCTGTGACCTGTTCTAAATGATTTTGTATGCAAACCCTATACCTCCATGTGATTAGGGTATTTTATTGGCACAATTAGTAAAAGTGTGATGTTATTTGGGTAGGTTGGATATCTTCAACACCTTATTATGATGAGAGTTGCCTACATACCAAGACTTCCAAGAGGGATCAAGCCCAATGTAGTTCTCCCCACCTAAGTGTAGGAGCAAGTGCAAGTGAAGCTAGCATGAATGTTAGTTCGAGTGAGGCTTGAGACTATAATTATGTGTATTCTGAGGTTAGGAGGGTTATTAAATTAGGGTAGAATAGGGATGAATAACCTTGATTGTGCACAACTTGTTCTAAGTTTGTTTGTGTTTATTTGCATTTGATTTTTATCTAGTGAATAATGGGATAAAATTCATGTATATATACTAATCTGGTGATTGTGCAGGATTTGAAATAGATCTAGGCCAACTCTAGGTGTATTTAGGATTAAAAATATATTCATTGGGGATAAAAAGAGGGAAATGACATTAAAACTCAACTAGGACACTAGCATTGTGTCACTAGTCCAAGTATGGCTCTAACGTTTAGTGGTAAAACCTGAGGCACTAGGGGCCTAGATGCCTAAGGGAGGATTTAAGACTGATTTTGAGAGTTATATGGATGTGTAAGGCTTGAAAAAAATCTAGATAAGGTTCTAAATAGGCTCTAAGATAGGTCTAGGGCTAAGCTAGGGATGAGTGGTCTCAAGTAACACTCATTGTATTCAAGTGACATTTTAGATAACTGAAAATCATTATGAAAAATAGTAGGTAGAAATACAGAACTCTTAAATCATAGAAACAATAAGAAGCATAAACCCTTAAAAAACCCTACCAAAAATAACACACATAAACCTATAAAAAATAATAAACATAAATCATAGGGAAAAATACAAGTAAAAACCCTAAATATTTAAACCATAGTAAAAATAGAAGCATAAAATCTAGAAAAACCTTAAAAAAATTCAAGTGTAAAATCTAGGTAACAACTACCAATATAATAAGTAAAAACCTTATGAAAACCATAATTTATAAATGCATGGAAAGTGAAATACTAACAAAATAATTTATTTTCCATATTTATTAAAGTGTATTTAATTTATCAAATATATAGTTTTTTCAATACTAGGCACTTAAAAAAAAATTGTGACCATAGCTCAAATCTTTTAAAAAGGGTGTTGTATAGTATGGGATATGGCAAAACCAATATTCATGAAGCCATCAATTAGCATATAGTGGAGGAGTATCATATCCTTGTGTACCACACCCATTGTTAACATCAAATATCATATGAATGTTGAGATTTTGATGTGTATCACATTCTTAAGGTGATTCAACTATCTACATGTGGTGAGGTTTTTGAGATGCCCTATCATATTTTCCTTGATTCAAGAGAGAAAATGAGGTAAACATTTTATTTTATTTTATCATATTTATAGTCATGTTTTAAAAAAAAAAAAAAAATTATTTGGGTTTTTGATATATTGGTTTTTAACTTATTGTATAATTGTAATTGCTTATCTTCCATGCTAGCTTCCTCGCAACCTTGGCAATCTCGTGCTAAATTTTTTAAACAAAAGTAGACTGCCCCCACAAGCCTTAAGGTGTTTCCTACAACATTTAGGGGTGATATAGATTCTCCACTTGATTATGAAGAGGATCAACTATCTCATCTAAAAATAGACAAATACATGTATTAAGTGACGTGCAATCTATATGTGAAATTGTTTCTAAATGATGACATGAAAATAATACAAGATGTTTGGGGCAAGTATTAGTTTACTTTTATTTTTTAGTTTAATCAGTTTTATTTATTTATTAATTTTTTTAATGCTATAAAAAAACTACTTTAATTTCATTATTTTATTTTACATACCTTAAAAAAATTATTTTGTGAACAAAAAAAATGTATGCAAAAAATTGCCATTTAGAATTCAAATGTAAGCCAATTGAGCATTAAAAATGGTTTGTTTTTTGTATTAATTTTTTCTAATCACATAATTATGATGTGAGGATTAGTGAAAAATTTGTGGAAAAGTTGCTCAAGAGGATGGGCAACATATAGGGGTGTTATAATAAAATTAATACAAATAACATTATTTATTTATTTATTTATATGTTTATATTAACAAATAAAAATTTTAATGTGTAGGATAACTATAGCATTAATATGCATGAAGAGAGACTAGCTTGATAATATATAGGAATGAATGTAGTTGCATGAAAATGTAATGCAAAAAGTGGTGCAAATGAGATATATAATGTGTTCTGGTAATTAAAAAAATAAGACCATAGAATGATTTTTTTACTCTTTCTTGGTATTCATTAGTTACAAGTTTTTTTATATTTTCATATTAATGTAGGGGTCAAAAATATTTAAGAAAAATACCACCAAGTTGTAACGATCTAGGGGAAGTTGGTGACCTATCATTTAGGATAATTGAGTGCAGAACAAGATGCTTAAAAATATACAAGTTATCTAAAAAAAATGTAGTTTGCAACTTTTAATTATTACTTCAATATTTTTCATATTTAATAATTTTTACAAAAGAACATGTACGATTTTAAGTTCACCAAGCGTGGAAGTAGCTAAAATCCATAGATGGAACACCAATGCATTCAATGAGTGAGTGCATTATAAGCAGTTTGTGTTGGTTAGACATTATTTGATATTTAGTAATAGTTTAATTTTTTATTTAAATTCACTATTTAACATAAATTTAATTTGAAATATTTAAACAATATTAAATATGGTTAATATAGGTGAATAGACTGTTAATTTTAGTTGATGGTCGTATTTTAGAGAAGGTGAAGATGATGACCATTCTTGTTATACATTGAAAACCTACCATTGCATGGAAATAATATAGTGAAAATAAAATAGAAAATAAGCTCACAGATTCTCATGATGACAATGAGGTCATAGATGATGATGGTGATGGGCATTAGGTGATGATAGCTCATAGTTGTAATTTTTATATAATTTTTAATTCAAACTAATATTATTGTATTGTAGATGAAAAATATTTTATTTTCTTATCTTTGACATTATATTCTCATCCATGTTCTTAATTACCCATGACATTATTTTTTTATGTGGAATTGTTATATGTTATTTTAACATTAAAAACATGTTTTTTAAAATGTTATATGTTATGTTATCATTTATATAAATATTTAAAAATATATAATTCTCATTCTAATAATAATATTTTTTATATTGTGAGTGTAATATGTATATTTTTGGCAATTTAAATATTGTATTATGTTTTGGTCAACACACCCCCTTCTTCAGAGAAGTGGGGGACCCCTCTTAAAATGCTCAATTCAAAATCTCTACATTTTCAATCCCTTTCTGATTAGCATATTTTTGTGAAAATATTGAAACTTATGTTTCACTCCATTTTTTCAAGCATCTAACATGATTGTAATGATAATTTGGTATTTGTTAAGGGCCCTATAGCCTTTTGTATTTAAACATAGTTGAGTCCCTATTGCATACTCAAAAGAACAAAATGCTTTCATACTTAGAACATTTTTTTATACTAACTATTTTTCATAGATTTGGACTTGTTTTAGGGTTCTCAAAGTCTCATTATCCCAAAGTCATGTTGGAGGAAAAATGACTAGGGGGGTGAATCAGTGTTCAAAAATTTCTTATCAATTACACTTAAGCAATCATTAACATATAGATCAAGTAATGCATAAACAATCAACTATACAAGCATGAAACAAGATTCCACAAGTCAACACACCATATATGTGGGAGACCCTCAAGGGGAATAAAACCCACTAATATATGAAAATGAAATATATTCCTATAAGACAAACACAAAATTTAGTGAATTACCCACATCACTTAGAACACCAACCCCAACTAACTAAACACCAACTCAGCTAGGCTTTAATAAGTACCAGCTTGCAAGGAGGCACTAACCCCCTAGGTAAATTAGCACCAATTCAGCCACCTTAAACCCTTAATCACCTTCAAGTCACTTTTTTTCTCATACAATAAATGATGATCTCATTATTTATCTCTTCACACACATCTAACCCTCTCAAGCTGGCCTCTAATCTTCTTCGCTCAATTAGCCCTCTTCTTGACTTGATTAGGTCATATGACATTAATTTTCATATGTAGAAACTTTATCAAAAATTCATAAAATTTCTTATACACACCTATAATGGTTTAAAATAGCTTCTTATTCTTACCGATATTCTATTTCAATCGCTTATTCTCTTCACACACTCAAATATGCCTAAAATTGCCTAGTATTTATACAAGTTTCTTATTCATATGTTTCTTAGTCAGCCAAACAATTTTACCCTCTTAGGTTATAAATGGAATTGATCTTAGGACATCTCATTGACATGGATAAAATTTTATTTGGGTCCCTTTAGGTCAGACCTACTTCAATTAAGCCTTATCTCACCTTTAGGTCTCATGGAGACCTAATCCTATTAGGTCTATTTAGGACACATTACACTTTGATCATCTTAAAGCATAATAAGACACTTAAAATAGAATAATAATATCATATTCCATTAAAATATACCTATTCTAAGATAATTTTGGCTCTAAAATATTTTTTAGCTCCAACCACCACTTGAAGCATACCATTAGCACTGTTCACAATTAGGCCTGTGCATACCCAAAAAGTCTATCTTTAACAACTAAAACATAAACATAATTTTGATAAAAAACCATGAAAAAAAGTTATAAATACAAAGGATACATGACTTAGGATCATCACCATGTGTTTTATACTTCACAACTCAGGGTATACATGCTCAAACTCTTCTCTGTAAGTAGCCCACTCAGAATTGCCAACTAGCCTCAAAACACAGTCATGAAAGCTTGATCTTCAACACTAAAAATAATACTTCCTATGAAATTTTACACCTTAAATATATTATTTTACATATCTATATAGTTATAAATTATAAATATCACAAATTATAATGCCAAATATTGGTCTTGCATACCAATATTTTATCTTCAGTACACACAGTCCAACCTGAACTAGTTAACCCATTTTGGCTCAACATTACAATAACTTTGATTGAATTAAAAGATTTTAAAAATAATTAATAGGTTATTAAAGTCCCCCAAAACAAAATTATTTTCATTCGATACATCAAATTAAGAAAAGAACCTTCAAGTCATTACTGCAACTTGCTTACTTAGATCTGCCAGTTTACCTTGAAACATTGTCATGGTGAAAATGATTTCCAACACCTATAAGATCACTTTTAAAAGATTCCAATGCATTTATATGATATTATTATATCATTAGGAAAATATAAAATAGAAAGGTAACATGGCCATATGGAAATATTAGTCTTACAAATTAATGTCATAACCTTACACCTTCACTGTCTCATCTACACTAGACAAGACAACTTATGAGCAATATTTTCATCATATCTACTGACCATCAAAAATTATAGCCAATATGATCATGTATTTAAAGTATTTAACATTGTATCCATGTAATTTAATTAATCACTAATCCATGATAACTATAAACATCTAGAATTTGCCACCAATGGCTTCATACCAAACTTTAGACCGATTCTTACCAGCCTTTACAAATCCAACCTAAGAACCAATAAATGTCTCGAAATTGGCTTCATAATATTCAATTTGGCCTATACATCAATTAAATGGGGCAAATACACACATAAATTAATTAAAATCTTGCAAAATGATAAAATCCCTAAATAGAATTAATTAAAATGCAAAACCTAATCAAAATGCCTAATTGAACTATCCATGAGAAATTAAATGAATTATCAAAAAGAAAATTCAAAAATCAAAGAATATCCTAGGAATTCAAATAATTTTTTTGTGACTTATCAAAAATCCTAAACTATCTCAACATGACTATTCATTGCTAATCATGACTATTTGACACCTTTTAACTCTACTAGGGTTAATTAATTCACTAAGATTAGGTTTGAACCCATTCCAATATCTAACTACACTCTAAATCACCTTGGGTTGGGTTTAGTTGATAAACCTATAAAGACAAGCATTTTACTCTTCATTTAGAGAGGTTAAACATAGTAATGTTATAATGCTGATTCTATGACAAGATTGCATGACAATATTGTTATATTGCCAAAATCACCAGCCAAGCCACTTTTAGCAACATCAAGCTAAAACCAAACCAACCATGGTGCTAGGGAGAGAAGGAGATAGCCAAGCTCCATTTTAATAGACTTCTTAAGCATAATCCAAGAAAAAAAATGAACATATTATTTGGATCATTCCAGGAAGGTAAGGAAATTTGTAAGTTTCTTTTACATTTTATTTGAGCTTTGTAATTTTTTGTTTGTTAACTAAGCTCCCCCTATGATATAGATATGGTGGTGTTAAGCTTGTTAGTGTGTCTTTCATTTTTATTATTTTATATGAAGACTAACACTTGATATAACCTCCTCTACATCATCAAATTCCTATCATCACAAATGGCATGCTTGGTGGGACAATTGAGCACCCCATATAACAAAGAGATGAAGATGGAACTCAAAAATTGACAAAAGAATGCTTGAATATCATCAAAATTGTAATTTTGTATTTTTAATTACCATAGTTTATTTCTTGGATTAATTCATATCTACACAGAGATCAATAGTGGTTAGGCCTAATTGATATTGATTATGGGTGACCATAATTAGTTAAGACCAACCAAGATTAGTTATGTGTAACCAGCATCAATTGGTATGTAGGAAAAAACACAATTACAAAGCTTACATTTTGAATCTTTATAACATTAATTTTTCATGACTTCTTGGTTTTAGTAGCATTTAAACTCTTTAACTAATCATATCTTTGTAGGTTTTAAGAAGTTATTATTATCTTTGGACTAACCTAACATTTTTCTTCTTGTATGGTTTTACCTTTGGGTTCATAGGTGAGTGACATTTGTCTTAATCAACAGGTATCAATCCTTTACTACCTTCATTGGTTCTCTTTGATATTGACAAACATTAGTTACCTTAGAACTGACATTGGTTGCCTCAGAACCAACATCAGTTAGTGTTGATTGACCATGATCACTATGTTTTCCAAAATAAAAACCTGAGACTAATTTTTCAAAGTTCATTTTCTCACCATTGAAAGAAATTCTAAATAGGAGGAGAATATTTAACAATTATAGGTTTAGGACATGATTGGAGCACAAATTTGTAAGTTTAGGCTAATATACATTTCATTTTAGGTGTTTAAAAATAACTAGCTAAGTCTTGCACAATTTAATTTGGTACTTAAAATGAACTTGTTAGATTTTAAACATTTGGTATTTGGTGTTTAAAGGAATTATAATGGATAAATATTAGAAACACTTCATTTTCAGTGCTTGAAATGAATGCTTAAGTGTTGAACATTTATTTTTGGTGTTTAAAAATGAACTTAAGCTAAATCTTGAACATTTGGGGTTTGGGCTTAAAATGAACATAGATGGTTTTACTTAAGTTATGTTGTGAAATTATTTCAAGCTTTTGCACTTAATCCAAGGGGCCAAGTAAAGAACATTGTCACACATTTTAATGTGGTGCCTAAAATCAACACTTTAAATCATAATTTCTTGAAGTTATTTTTTGATTATTTGTTTTCACAAAAATAATATCGTGTGTATGCTCTCCCCCCATCCCCTATAGGGAACTTGGGTGAT
Organism: Torreya grandis; assembly: GCA_037957365.1. Taxonomy (NCBI): domain Eukaryota; kingdom Viridiplantae; phylum Streptophyta; class Pinopsida; order Cupressales; family Taxaceae; genus Torreya; species Torreya grandis. Next base: position 2,018,152 of record JARHVA010002342.1, on the reverse strand, counting down.
CAAAAGTGCCTTTTAATTGCATTTGTGCCTAGTCCAAGGCATGGAAATAAAGTTTCTTAGGCTCTCCCCAAAACTCATATGGTTTGGGTGATCTAAAAACAATTCTAAAGTCTTTCCACTTGTCTTTTTTGTTCATGTAATTTGGCTTGTGAAGGGGATGTCATTACCTCTCATGAGTTTTCTAAGGAAGCATTAACTTGAGGATTCATCTCAAAATAGTGTTTTAACCCCAATCCATGATAGTGTATACAAATTAAGGTACACATATTGTGAAAGCTAGGGGGTTGAACAACTAACCTCTCCTTTTGTAATGAAGGCTCAAGTCAGATCTGGTCAACTAGGGGATTACACTAAGAAGTCTATAGATGGAATCATCATGCAAAGGAATAGACCCTTGCATGATAAGTTGATCATTATGAACTTAGTCGATATGATGATTTTCTTGTGTTAGCCATACTTGGGATCAATCTAGATGGTCATAAATTGTAAGTTTTAGTCAACCCCACTTGTCATACCTTGATAGGATATAAGATGATATACTTAGCTGTATTTTGTCATTTATTATTTATTGCTTAGTTTTTTGAGTCTAATTTTTTTTTTGTTAAACCACATCATAAATGAGTTTATTTTTCTACACTAATCCATTATTTGAGGAGGTGTTATGCCATCCATGTGACACCTTGATTTAAGTTAGAAAACTCTTTGTGTCAAAAATATTGTGTGTCATTTGATTGAGGTGGGTAATGTTACACTACTCAAATTGTTTCAATAGACTTGTCTTGTGAAACCAAACCATGTTTATTATGAGATTTTTGTTTTAGTGTAGTCATGTTGTTCAATTTTGCCTAGATTTTTGGTCAAATAAATCCTTAGTTTTCATAAGTTGAGTTTTCAATTAACTTTTACAAGTTTGGATCTAAACATTGATTGATTTCTATTTAGACCTTGACTCATAATGGATGAAACATAAATATTTATCTTTTGGGTTATGTAATTTTTGACCCAAAATTCAAAAACTATATTTTTTGTGTTTTTATTTGATAAAATTAGTCTATCTCCAAGTACCTTTTGTTTAGTGCCTTATACCAATTTGATCACATTTATGTATAGAATCAAGTGCCTTATTTATGCCAAAGTTTTCCAAAATTTTTAGATTAAAATCATTCATTTGTTTCAAATCTAACTTTTGATACTGAATTTGGCCAAGAGTCCTAACACATGCCTTGTTTGAGCCTAGATTTTGATGCTGCATTTGGCCAAAAGATCTAACAACTTTTTCCTTCCCTAGTTTAGACCTATTTGGAACATCTTTGGACCTATAGTTTGACATCTTGTTTTTAGTTCATTTTACTTGACCTTGTTTGTGTGAGACATTTAACATTAGACATTTGATGTCATACTATTTTTACCAAATATTTGCATAAACCTTTTAGAGATATAACTCCATCCCTTAAACTAAATTAGACCTATTTTGAATCTTTTTATCTTATCAAACATTCATTTTCAGATTTTTTAGAACTCTAACCACTCTTGTCATGAAATATTTGACATTGATTTGACAATGTATCACTATACACGTAGTGGAGTCATGTATAATCTAGGAAATGGAAATGTTGTCACACAAGAGGACTTTGTTCAAGAACCTTATGGAGTAGATGTTGCTTGGGATATGGATTCTTGTCCACCATACAACACCCAATCAAGAGAACAAAGTCAAGATCCTTTGCATAATTATTTGGTTAGCACTCCTCTATACATGAAGCAAGACTAAGAATAAATAGCCCAATATTTAGCTAGTGTATCATCAGTTATAGAAAACACACAACAACAACCATATTATATTACAATGCCATTAAATTATGATCCTAATAGAGCCACAGAGGTAGGGCATCAAAACTTGCCAAGTCTAGTAAGAGAGCCTTATGACATATCTTACAATCAAAAATATGAACAAGCCTCTTCTAACAACCCTAATTCCATTATACCGATGCCATATCAATATACACATATGATTTTCACATAAAAATGCCTCATGGAGGACCACTTTATTCAAATGCAGACAACGTATCAGACATATCAAAACCTAGTGCATAACTTTAATTATATGGCCATGTTAAATACACCTCTTATTAAGTTACTTCATTCAACAAGAGTCTTATTTGAGATGATAGGATAAGAAAATCAAGGTTTTGACCCAATTACGCAAAGCACCTTGATAGAAAACATGTTTAGTACCTCAACTATTAAGGAAGTGTCTTCTACTTCCATGTAGAATAATGAATTGATCATAATGGACAATACACAAGTAACACCCAATTTAAACCAGAGTGGTGTTAATGTAAAAACTACTAATCAACAATAAAATGTGCCTTTAACTAGCACCATTAGTGGTTCACAAACTCAAGGGGTAGCAGTTTCTACTTCCAAACCACAACCAACTACCTCTAATCCTCAACAAGATGCTTCTTCAAGCACCCAGCATCAAGGATTAAGTAGTCAATTAATGACTAGTCCCATTCCATAAAAAAATGTGATGAATTTTACTCCACCCCAATAGATAATGAGTAACATTCCATAACAAAAGGCACCATCCAATGTACCCACACAATAGAGGCAAAAAATATTACCACCTTAATAGGGGAAACTAATGTTCCACATTGTCAGGTAGTAGTGAACATACATCTTCAATCATGTAAAATACTTTGGGGCATAATCATAAGATGCACCTATGTAATTTTAGGAGTTGACGAGTTATCCTTAGTCCTCACAGTTTGCCTACAACACTTGCACAAATTTCAATCCACTTTTCCACTTAGGGATGAAAATATTATCTTAAGGGATACATATGTCCACCTATAAATTTTGAATCTAGGGCCCCATGAATCATGGACATGTTGGAATAATGTGTGTCTAAGCTGACCTAGGGATAGTTTGTCTTACCTAGGGTAAGTTATTTGTTAGCTAGGGTGACTTTGTGTTTTATCAAAGGTTAATTATTTGTTTTAGATTAAGGTAAAAACAGGTTTTGAAGGGGCCCCGAAACCCTATTATAGAAACAAGAAAGATAAAGCGTTAACAAGCACCAGGAAAAACATTCCTGAAACCTACTAAAAAGTAGCAACAGCCTAAGGTTATTCAGGGATAACCTCTATATTCATTGTACATTCAGCCCCCTAATTTCCAAATAATGATTTAATAACTATTTTTTAGGGGTAAAATCTAGAATTGTTGCCTGCCTTCCATCAGCTATATTCTGCTTGCTTTCTAGCTCTCTGATTTTCCTTATGGGTCTTCTTCCAGGTTTATCCAGACAACCAACATCCGATTTCACTTTTGAATTCTGCTCATCTCTTTTTCTAGGTTTATCCAGAATAGAAACAAGGTGTTTCACCTTCATTAGCTGATCTTTTTTGTTGCTTCTGGTTTCTATTCCCTTAGTATTTGTCTTCTTTTCAGCCCTTTTCCTTTGGTTTGGAAAATGTTTTAAATTTTCTCCATTACCATTCACAGGAAGCTCTTCCAAAGGTGATTCATTATCAGCCTGAATCTCCGTTGGCTGAGAAAGAGGAGGATCTCTCACCTCTAATTTATTTCCAATTTCAACTGAGATTTCTCCATCCTCTAGCACTACTTTGCATTCTGCCTCTCTCCATCGATCCTCTACCCTTTGGTAAAGGATGATTTGCTTTGTGTGGGTAATATGGTTTCTGATTGCCATCCATTTCCTTTTGTCTCCTTTCTTTCTCAAGAGAGATCTCTATTCCAACCTCAGGAAGTGGGCCTTTAGGATCTTCAAAAGACAACTCTTTACCCTCCTCAGCATTTAAATCTTTAGTTTCTTCATTATCCATTTGTTCTTGTCCCTGATCTTCTTTGGGTTTCCAAACTTTCTTTAGCTGGACCGTGGACTTTTTCCCATCCAAAACACCATTAAGATGAGTTTTGCTTCTGGATGGACAATTTTTTACCCAATGCCCCTGTTTCTTACAAGCATAGCAAGAGTTGGGTAGATCTTCAAAAAAAATTCCTTGAGATTTTTTACCAAACTTGGAGATTAGATCCACTTTTTCTGGGAGCTTATTTAAATCTACCACTTTAACATACATCCTGGCAGTTTGAAGTTTGGTTTTCGTTGCCGTAGCCTTGTCTAAAGCCACAAGTTCCCCAAAAGAACTGGCTATTCCTTTGAAAATGTCCTCATGCCAGAACTCTAAAGGGAGTCCAGGGAGTCTAACCCAGATGGGAGTTGTTAAGAAAAAAGAGTAAGAGAAATCCATATTCAACTCCCATTTTTTGATAGTAAGAGAGCATTTTCCAAACGTCCATGGTCCTCCACACAAAACCATATTCATGTCTTCTTTACAGTTGAAGGTAAAAGAATAGAAGCCATTCAGCATAGGTGCAATAACTATCTCTCCTCGAATGACCCATTTCCTTTTAACCATTTTTGTAAGAGATTCTAGATCTGGTCTTGCTCCTAAAAATTTACCTACTAAGGTGAAATCCATGGAGGACACAGAAAAATCTATTAAAGGATATGGAATAAAAACTTCATACTCACCTTTCTCCCAGCATGTTTTTGCAGTCACCGGCGGGAAAGGGGATTTTCCAGTGGGTTTCTTGCCAAACAGAGATGACCACGTCCTTTGTTCAGAATTATTTGTTACCTCAATTAGTTTATTTATTTTATTATTGATATTTACTCAAATATTTTCATGTATTATTTGAAAATTGAATATTTTTAGTTTTCCCATTATGTGTGTATGATAATAGCTTATTCACACACAACAAATTATTTTCGTTATATATTGCACTACATAGTTTGTAGGTGTCGATAGATAATAATTAAAGTCTTCATTCTATTATTGTAGGAACTTTGTTTTTAGTTTTATAAAAAGTATTTATATATATTTTAAATTATAGATCTTTCCTCTGAGTTGATCCTGAAGATCATTTGCATTATTTTATGCTTTTTATATGGTTTCAGAGCATTTTGGAGCCTTCGGTTGTAGGTTCTCTTCCCCACATTTCTTCTAAATCTCCAAATTTTTTAGTTACTATACTTTTACATATTTTTTTTTGATATTTTTGAATTCCATAAAAATTCTAGTATTATTAGAAGTCATACATTTACTAGAAATATTGTACTTTAAAAAAAACACAAGAAAATTGCAAAGGAAAAAATCTTTTTTTTAAACCTATTTTTGAACCCTTGTAGCAAGCCATACATGTACATATTGGAAGAAATAATTCCATGGGAGAGTTTTAGACTATGTTAAGTCTAATTTTAGACCTAGCTATACCATTTTGCATTAGGTCATATGCTTTTTGGGAGCTCTATAAGTCGCCTATCTCTAAGCAATGGTTTTGTTCAAAATTTTTGTCATAAAATGCATGCATGATGCTGCACAAGTATATATTTGTAGATGATTTCAATTTGAGAGATACAATATCAATTGTATGTATATTTAAAACTAGGCTGTACTACTTTGCATCAGGCTATATGGTTTTTTGGAAAGCCTTCTTCTGCCAATCCATTAGTGCCTAGGAGGAATTGTTTAGAAAATTATTTAATTTTTCAAATTTATGGGCTCTTAATACAAATTTGTGGACTTCAAGGAGAATAAATTTATTTATTGGTCAATCTCCCTTATTTATCTCACATGTTTGAGTTAATTTTGGCCTTTTTCACCATTTATTTCTCTTGGAAAGTGGTTAAAAGTTAGTTTTTTGAGTTATGTTTTCAAGATTTGAAAATGGCATAGTGGAAAATAGAATTTTATTAAAGCTTTGATGTTGTCAAAGGTCTTGGGGTTAAATCTCTTTACTCATATTTTTTTACACAAAGTCATTTTTTTGGTCCATAAATCAAAATAGGTATTTTTTGAAAAGATTTTAAGGGTAAAAATCTCATCTAGAGACATTAAACTGTAACGAGAGGGGTTTATTTTTTTTTGTGAAAGAAGTTATATAAGGAATGTCTAGGTCATTTATGTAAACATTATCTTCTTCTTCTGGAATGGAATATCGATTGTTTGAATCCCTAAAATCCATAAATTACCATGCTTAAAAGCCAAAAATGCAATAACTACTTAAATCAAAGGGCATATGGAGGATTTTTGATGATAAAAAATCTATGACATTCACTTCTGAAAAGGACAAATATGCATATGGTTGCATGGATGATGAGGCTCTTGGGTTGATTGGACTCAATATTTTAGAGTCTTTAATTTCACATTGCTAATGCCAAAATGCCAAAAGAGGTATGGGATAAGTTTAAAAAACTATTTGAAAAAATAAATGAATTAAAAATGTTGCATTAGATGCATAATTAAGTGCTCTTTCTCATCATATTTCCCTTTTATAGGTGAATTTTTGGAGAAATTCAAATTTATTAAGTCATAGTTGAAAGCTGGTGATAAGGATACAAATGATAAGGAGTGCATCTTCATGATTTTATCTAAATTGAAAGGACCATATAGTGTACTTTCCTCTACCTTCTATACCATGATGGATACATTAGGTGATGAATTTAAATGGCCTTGTTTTGAAATTTTTTATGAAAGACTAACTAGAGAAAAAAAAAACAAATGGCCCTAGATGCTCTACCTAGTTCAAGTCATGCCTTTATGGCTAACACCTCAAAAGGAAAACCCTCACCTAAATCCAATAAAAGGCCACCATATTTCAATAAACCTACAGACACCACTACACAACCTCCTCAATCTTCTAAAAACAAAATGTCTTTTAAGCAAAAGAAGAAACTGTTTGGTCATTGTAAATTTTATGGTGGTCCTAATTATGATGAAATTAAATGTTTTAATAAGATGACAACATTAGAGGAAACATTAAAACAACACAATATTTCTATGCCTTTTCCATATTCTACTCCTACAAGAAAAGGGAAAACACTTTCAGCTAGAGCTATATCTTCATCTCATGATCAGTTGATTTTTGACTTAGGTGCCTCTCAACATCTAACACATTCTCAAGATCTGTTGTCTTATATTATAGATTGTAGTACATCACATATTGTCATGGGTAACTCTTCATAGATTGAATTTTTGGGATCAAGTACTATTAGAAAATAAGATGGTTATTTTAATGATGTATTACTTGTACCCAAAATCTCTTCTAATCTTCTCTCTATGTATCAAATATTTCATTTTGGCACTGGTGAAACTATAGAGTTCACTCCACATGATATTGTAATAAGAGAATGTATTGATCCTAATGAGATAGTTACTATAGGTATACCAAATCATTCTGGAAGAATCTACATTTTTAATAAGTTAGAGTCCTCTTCTAGAACTTCTGGTTCTTCACTTGTAATACATGGTGATAGTCTTGACAAGTTATGGAATGAAAGGATAGAGCATTTAAGTTTTTGTTATATGATACAAATGAATGCAAAAAATCTTGTAAATGGCCTTCTAAAGGACTCATGTACTGATGGAGTGTGTCTTGGATGTCTAGTTGGTAAACAACACCATGATCCATTTCTAGCTAGAAAGGCCACACATGTTCATGCACCCTTAGAGTTGGTTTGTAGTGATTTGATGTTTTTTCCAACTCATTATTTTTTAGGGGATAAATATGTACTCACATTCAATGATGATTTCACTCGTAAAACTTGCGTATATTTTCTCAAGTTGAAAAGTGAAGTATTTGAGACCTTCAAGGATTTCAAAGCCTTCGTTGAAAACCAATAATCTCTTCCTCTTAAGAATATATGCATGAAAAATGGGGGGAATGTGATAATAATGATTTTTTAGATTTTTATAATGAGTATAACATTCAACATCAATTCACTGTACCATACACTCCCCAACAAAATGGTGTAGTAAAGAGGAAGAATCAAAAATTGAAAGAGATGGAAAATTTTATGATACATTCTAAAAATTTGGGTCCACAATATTGGGCTAAAGTAGTAAACTATGTAAACTACATTCAAAACCATATGCCTCATAAAGTTGTGCAGTATATGACACCTAAAGAATCTTGGATTAGGATCAAGATTTATATTTTAGATTTTCATGTTTTTTGGAGTTAGGCATGGGCATTTTTACCTAATGACAAGTGTAAAGCATTGGAGAAGAAAAACCAACCATTTATTTTTGTTAGTTGTTGTGAAGATGTAAAAGCTTATCACCTTCTTAATATTGTCTCACATGATGTGTTGTTTATGTATGTGTTGATGAGCTACCTACACTATAGGAGTCTACATCTAATACTTCTCCTCGTCATTATATAGATGATAGTGAGGATTTGATTTCTATTGATCATGATGAATATGAATTTTATGTTACACCTATTCAACCACCATAGACATATTCTTCTCCATCTATGCCCAAGTGGGCACAAAACACTCTATAGGAAGTTGGTTCCTTTGTTGGAGATCTTTCTAATTCTTGTCTCACTCACCCATAGACATCTAGTGTTTCTCTTATGGCAAAAGCCATTATTGATGATCCAATGTTATTTCATAAAGCCATTGGTAAACCTAAGTAGGATGCTATAATGTATGATGAGTATTCTTTATTGATGAATAATCATACAAGGGATCTTGTTCCTCTTACTAAGGGAATAAAACTTGTATGATGCAAATGGGTATTTAAGACCAAATGTGATGTAGATGGATCAGTTGATAAGTACAAATATAGATTAGTAGCTAAGGGTTTTTCACAATTTGAAGGAGTTGATTGCTCTGAAACCTTTGCCAATGTAGCTAAGATGGATTCTATTTGGCTTGTACTTTCTCATGCTACTTCACATAATTGGTCAAGTTTTTAGATGGATGTGAAGAGAGCCTTTTTGTATGGTGATCTCTAGGATGATGTCTATATGGAACAGCCTCTAGGATTTATATAGGATTCATCATTGGTCTATAGACTCCATCATTCTCTTTATGATCTCAAACAAGCTCCTTGAGCTTGGTATGAAAAGATGGAATCTTTTCTTTTGAGTTTTGGTTCCCATCGTTATGAGTCAAATCATAATATGTGTATCCTAAATCAAGGTGAGGAAATTATGATATTAATTTTGTATGTTGATGACCTTATCCTCACTGGCAATTTAGACTCCTTTATTTAGGACATTAAGGATAACTTGGTAAATAGGTTTGACATGATAGATCTAGGACTTTTCCATTATTTTCTTGGCCTTTAGGTTCATCAGTCTTCTAAGGGTATCTCTATTAGACAACATAATTATGTGATAGATATTATTCATAAGTTTGGCATGGATAATTATAAGTCTTCCCCTATTGCATATCAGTTAAGTGCCATGTTATCTGCCACTTAGATGACTCTTCTTAATTTAACATTATATCGATAACTTGAGGTAGTATTTTATACCTGACTCATTCATGTCCTAACATTACATCTATTGTAAACCTTATCTCTCAATTTTCACATGAGCCTCATGCGAGTCATTGGCAAAAAACTAGGTGTATTTATGCTACATTCGAGGCGCCACACACTTTGGTATATAATATACACCATAGAGTTCTCCACATCTTGTTGGATATACTAAATCAGATTGGGGTGGTGATCTTTTCACTCAAAAATCCACTTGTCAATTTACATTCACACTTGGTTCTAGTCTAGTTGCTTAGTCATGAAAAAATCGGATAGCTATTGCTTTATCTTCTATTGAGGTAGAGTATCAAGGTGCTATCAAAGCTAGTAAGTAGATCCTTTGGCTTTGATAGTTTCTTGGAGAGTTTGGCTTCACACACCTGGGTCCTCTTATTCTTTCAAGTGATAACTAAAGTGCAATTGTTATTTCATGCAATCTTATTAAGCATTAGTGAACCAAACACATTGAGATTCACATGTACTTCATTCGATAACTCATTCGAGATAAAGTTATTTATTTAGAGCTTGTGCCTATAATTGAGTAGATTCCAATCATCAACACTTAGGCTTTAGCTTCTCCTTGTTATCTTTAGTTGTGAGAGATGCTTGGGGTGAAGGAAGATGTACTTGGGGGGATTTCTTATGAAGTAAATTAATTAAAGTCAAAAATAAATTAGGGAAATTAGGTTTACATTTTAAAAATAAATGTAGAATTGTGACAATTAGGTAAAATTAGATTTGATTAGAGAAATTAGCGATGAGTTTAGAAAATGAGATAAATTAGTGAAAATGTCAAGAAAAAGGAGAAATTAGAGAAAAAATAGTGAAACTTAGGGAAATCAGGGTAAAATTTGGCTAAATTTGATGAAATAAGGGAAGTTGGTGACAAATAGGAAAAATAAAGAAATAAAAAAAAATTAAAGAAAATTATGGAAATCAGTGAAACTTGGGGAAATTATTGATAAGCCAAAATTGAAAAAATTAGAAAAATTATTGAAAAATATGAGAAATTAGGGAAATTAAGGAAATTAGTGAAACATGGATAAATTAGAGTAAAAATAGGCCAAACTTGATGAAATTTGGGGAATTAGTGACAAATAGGAAAAATTAGAGAAACTAAGGAAATTTGGGAATATTATAGAAATTAGTGAAATTTAGATAAATTAGAGTAAAATTAGGCCAAACTTGAAGAAATTAGGGAAGTTATTGATGAACATGGAAAATTAAAAAAATTGAGGAAATTAAAAAACTACAGAAATTAGTGAAACTTGGGGAGTTTAGGTATAATTAGGT